>ML058499.1:391612-622753 GCA_003013855.2 Liriodendron chinense
ATCCGATCCCTCGCCTCTCCCTCATCCCTGGAGTTGGACCCTACCTGAGGGTCCGAGTCTTCTTACCCCCTCCTGAGTGCTCGAGCCCATCTACGTGTCACGCGAAATCAACGGGTGAACCCTCGTTCAACGAACGGAGCTCTCGGGAAGCTCCTCGGAAGTTATCGACCAGAAAAAACGAAGGATAGGGGTCGGTTGAGAGATTTAAGCTCTAGATGGAGAGGATGCAAGAGAGAACTTACCTAAAACTCAAATCTAAGGTGAAGACGAGAAGAAGGATGAAGATGACCCAAGGAAAGATCTTCCTATGGCTGAAATGTGAGGAGTTTGGAGGGATAACTTCACCTTGGAGGGCAAGAGGACATCCTAGGGCACACCAAGAAGGAGACCTTTCTAAAAAAAAATTTGAGTGTGGGGTGCCCTTCAGTGTTTGGGGTTACCTTATAACTAGGTAGACGCACATGTCCGGGGGCCCGGACAGTTTCGGCGGGGCGCCCGATGAGCCTCTGAGAAATAATTTCCTCATGTTAGGACAGTGAGTTAACATTGGAGATATAGTCCCTATTGTTGGTAGATCCAAAGGAAGATGACTTGGACACCAATGAGCTCAGCTCAACCTTATGTTGTTCACCCAAACCTAGATACAGAGGATCTACGACAGCCGCGTGAAGAATGAACCTCAACAAAGATCCTTTGATAACCTGATGGAACAGTCGAATAGGGACTATACTTTTCGACAAAGAGCATGAGGGTACATCCTCGGATTTTCCTATAAGCACACGGATTTTTCAAACCGACTAGAGTGAGCATACCCCGATAGATATCCAAAGGTGTTCAAAACCTACTGGAATCTAACGGTTTTGTCAGGATGTCGGCCAATTGATGCTCGGCATGGATGTATTCAAGGTTGACCACTTTTTCTTCAACTAATTCTCTTAGAAAATGGTGCCGGATGTCGATATGCTTGGTTCGAGAATGTTGAATAGGATTTTTTGAAATATTAATGGCGCTTGTGTTGTCACAAAAGCGAGTCATTTGTTCATGATTAACTTCATAATTCTTCAACATTTGCTTCATCCAAAGTAGTTGAGCATAGCAACTACCGGCAGCAATATATTCAGCTTCAGCAGTGGACAATGATATGGAATTTTGCTTTTGCTATACAAGCAACTAAGCAGTTTCCGATGTAAAAACAGCCACCATTGTGGATTTTCGATCATCCTTACTTCCAGCCCAATCGGCGTCGGAGTACCCCGCAACGATGGATGATGTGTCAAAGGGGTACCATATCACATATTCATTTGTGCAGGCCACATATCTGATGATTCTTTTTTCAACAGGTATATGTGATTCCCTAGGATCAGCTTCAAATGAAACGCATGCACCTACTAGTAAATGCAATATGTTGTCTACTCGTTCAAAGTTTGATTACTGCTCTTCTAGAAGCAAGAATCTGCTTTCTTTGTCGTAGAAAGTGGTGAATAGGACACTTTTTAAGTTAACCAATTCAGTGTAACCTCAATCATGCAAACCATTTCAGAAACCTTTCTTCAAACACTTGATATGCAGAATATTAACTTTCAACACTAGTAGAACAAGTTATACTCAGATTATCTCAAATGTGAAAGAATTAAAGCAGTTGCAATTAGGCATCACATAACAAGAGATTTGATAGTGGTTCGGTTATGTACCTACTCCACTCCGGGATGATCCACTCACTTTGTGAGTCGATTTCACTATCACAAGGGCTTGTCCTACTGAAGGACTTGTGCTACCCTAGGACTCTACCTACTTTGGGTCTTCAAACGTTGAAGCCCAAATCTCAACTTTTGAGGTGGTTTCTTTGGCTAGAATCACTAAAATATACTTAGCTTATTCAGCGCCTTGATGATGCCTTTCGTTCAAGAAGCTTCGGCTTCAACGATACCTTCTTCGTCTACCTCGATCAGCAACGTTACTACTAATTTCTTCTTGTAGGTTCCAAGGTGAGGGATTTGGGTTTGGTTGAAATTAACCTTAAGGATCCGGCTTAAATGCTACAGAAGGGTTTCACCAAGATATACATTTAATGACAATAATGAGTAGAGAATACAGGTACTAGAGATTAGGTTAAGAGCCATTAATGAGGGCTTCAATTCATGTTTCAAACCGAGATTTCAATGCTCATTGATAGTTTGTAACAACTAGGATTGAACAATGAACTCAAGGATTGGAACGTTTAGAAGAGAGGATTTGACTAAGGATAATCACACACTCATCCTTCAGGCTCCATTTTTCGTAGTTAGGTTTTTGCCCAAATGAATGCTTAAATAGATGTGCAGAAAGGGAAAAAGAACAACAACTCTGGGCACCCGGACACTTGCTTCGGGTGTCCGGAGACATACTCTGAAAAAACTGTTTCCTAAGTACTTTGGGTGCTCGATATTCTGTCCATCCAGCACATTAAGTCACTGAACCACTGGAATCTTCATCGGGCGCCCGAACAAAGTATACTCCGGGCGCCCGAAAATCTATTTGAATCTAAAATGACCTTTGCTGGACAATAATTGCCCAGGTAGGGCGCCCAGAAAAATTGGTATCCGGTCGCCCGAAATCCCCTACGAATTACATTAAAAATAAGCCAAAAATCTATTTCACTATCCGGGCGCCCGGACACAATTTTAGACGGGCGACCTATATTAATACCGAAATCGTAAATTGCTGCTAAACAGGTATTCCATATAACGGGGGCCCCGGTAAAAGTATCAGCCGGGCGACCGGAATTCTATTCGAATTTAAGACGGCCCTTGCTGGACATAATTGGTCCTGGTCGGGCGCCCAGACAAAGTTTTATCCGGGCGCCCGGAATTCCCTTGGAATTTCATTATGAATTACTGGACAGGTATTGCACTTGTGGGCCGCCCGGATACAAATTTTATCGGGCGCCCTATTTTCATTCCGATTATCGAAATTTCTTGGTAGACCGATTGTCCTTATGTCGGGCGCCCGATATTCAGTCCATACAGCAAGATAAGTCACTGGACCCTTAATAACTTATTCGGCCGTCCGGAACGATTATCCGTCGGGCGACCGGAATTCTCATCGAAAGTATATCACATCATCCGTGTCACATTCTCAACTTCAACTTCACCACACTGTCGCACAACCGCGAAAACCGCCTTAAGTGCAACCTCATCGCATTGGAATGTAACAATCTCACATCCTTCAGTGCAACCTCGTCACAGAATCCATGAGCCATATCACATTGTCCAGTGTAACCTCATCACACTATAATGAAAGTATATCACATCATCCATCAACCGTGTCACATTCTCAACTGCAACGCCGTAAGTGCAAACTCATCACACTGGAATGTAATAATATCACATCCTTCAGTGCAACCTTGTCACAGAATCCATGAACCATATCACATTGTCCAGCGTAACCTCATCACACTATAACGAAAGTATATCACATCATCCATCAACCGTGTCACATTCTCAACTGCAACGCCGTAAGTGCAACCTCATCACACTGGAATGTAACAATATCGCATCCTTCAGTGTAACCTCATCACAGAATCCATGAACCATATCACATTGTCCAGCGTAACCTCATCACACTATAACGAAAGTATATGACATCATCCATCAACCGTGTCACATTCTCAACTGCAACTTCACCACACTGTCGCACATCCAGAAAATCGCCTTAAGTGCAACCTCATCCCACTGGAATCTAAAAATATCACATCCTTCAGTGCAACCTCGTCACAGAATCCATGAACCATATCACATTATCCAGCGTAACCTCATCACACTATAACGAAAGTATATCACATCCCTAATGCAACCTCATCACATCATCGATCAACCTCGTCACCTTTCCAACTGCAACTTCACCACACTGTCGCACATCCAGAAAACTTCCTTAAGTGCAACCTCATCACACTAGAATGTAACAATATCACATCCTTCAATGCAACCTCAACACATCATCCATCAACCTCGTCACACTCTCAACTGCAACTTCACCACACTGTCGCACATTCAAAAAACTTCCTTACACAAAACCTCATCACACTGCAATGTAACAAAATTACCAAACTTCAGTGCAACAACATCACAGAATCCATCATCCATATCACATTATAAACAACAACCATATCACATCCTTCAGTGCAACCTCGTCACAGAATCCATCAACCATATCACATCCTTCAGTGCAACCTCATCACATCATCCATCAATAGCATCACATTCTCAACTGTAACCACACCACACTGTCGCACAACCACATAACTTCGATAAGTGCAACCTTTTCACAGAATCCATCAACCATATCACATTTCTCAACTGCAACCATATCACATTGTCAACTACAACCACATCACATCGTGGGGACAACGATATCACATCCTGAAGTGCAACCTCATCACACTGCAAAGTAATGATATCACACCTGAAGTGCAACTTCATCACACTGCAAAGTAACGATATCACATCCTGAAGATCATCAGTCATGACACTGCAAAGTAACGATATCACATCCTAAAGTGCACACACTGAAATGTAACAATATGACAACCTTAAGTGTAACCTCATCACACTGTAACTTAACTATATCAAGTGGAAGCTCATCACAGAATTCATCAACCATATCAAATTTTCAACCGCACTACAAGAAAACGGTGTTTTACCGACGAAATTATTTTCGTCGCTAAAAAGCCATTTCCCCGACGAAATAAAGTAATCGTCGGTAAAATACATTCCAGTACACACTTTTACCAACGAAATCATGATTTCGTCGGTAAAAAGTTTATTACTGACGAAAGTACCCGTTGCTAAAAAATAAAGTAAGAAATTTGGCTTTTACCGACGAATATTTTCGTCGGTAAAAGTCTTTTTTGGCGACGATTATTGTCTGTCGGTAATAATGTATGGGATATGCGTAAGTTAAGGAAGAGGACTTTTACCGACGAAAACTTTCGTCGGCAAAAGTCATTTTCCCCGACGATTATTGCCTGTCGGTAATAATATTTTATTCCCGCCCAAGTGAAAAGAGGACTTTTACCGACGAAAAATGTTGCTTTTACCGACGAAAATTTTCGTCGGTAAAAGTCTTTTATTTCACTTACCCGATCGGGCCTCCCTCATTTCTCTCCATCTCTCTCACTCTCGCTCTCTCTCTCTCTCTCTCTCTCTCTCTCTCTCTCTCTCATGCGCGCGCGCTGCCGGCCCACCCATCTCGGCTCTCCCTCAGCTCCGAACGCCGGCCGTCAACATCACCGGCGGCCCACCGCCTTAGCCAACCACCCCCCCCATCCGACCACTGTCGCCGGTCGCCACTCGCCTCCACCGACCTCCGTACGCCGCCGCCTCCTCCGGTAACCCTCTCCCCCTTCCTTCTTGCTCCATTTCCCCTCTCTCCCTCTCTCCTCGTTGTTGATTGTGGGGCCCACTCCCAAAATCCAATGCATGTGGGTCCCACCATCGCTGTCCAATGCATGTTGGTGGGTCCCACCATCGCTTTCTATCGTCCATTGCATGTGGGTCCCACCGTCGGTTTCCATCGTCCATTGCATGTGGGGTCCACCTTAGCTGTCTAAAATTTGGTGGGGCCCACTGATTTATTAAATCCCTAATTAGGGATTTCGAAATTAAAATCCCCTAATTAGGGATTTCAATATTAAAATCCCTAATTAGGGATTTAAAAATTTAAAATCCAAAATTTTGTTTTACAAATTAAAAAAAATGAAATACGTAATTGTGGGGCCCACCGTTACTGTCCACTGGCTGTGGGGCCCATGTCGCTGTCCACTGGCTGTGGGGCCCACGGTCGCTGTCCACTGGCTGTGGGGCCCACGTCGCTGTCCATTGGCTGTGGGGCCCACCGTCGCTGTCCACTGGCTGTGGGGCCCACGTCGTTGTCCACTGCCTGTGGGGCCCACCGTCGCTGTCCACTGGCTGTGGGGCCCACGTCGCTGTCCACTGCCTGTGGGGCCCCCAAGATGGGAACCGCTGGTGCCCAAAAATGAAGCATATCAAAATCTAAAGTGGACCACAGCACAAGTGTGAACTGAATGTCTATCATTGAAAAATTCTTAGAGGACACAGAAGTTTTGGATCAAGCTGATAGTTGTGTTTTCCCTTCATCCATATCCATGTGATCTTATGAACAGGTTGGATGACAAATAATGATCACTGTAGGTCCTAGGAATGGTGGAAATCATTTTTCCCACTGTTTCCCATGGCATGGTCCACTTGAGATTTGGATATGCTTAAATTTTGGGCTCAACCACTAAAATGAGCTAAAAAAACATAAGGACGGAATAGATAAATCACATACATTCTAGGTGGGCCCAACTGAATTTACTCTACATGATAAGAGCGTGCAGAGTTACTCCGCACGCAATCCGATTCCCATGGTGGGCCCCATACATACTTATTTGTTGAGAAAGTAGTAGTCATTAGGTATTTGATTAGACTTGATTCATGGTGTTGATGATTCTGTCATTTTCATGTGCTTGTGTATCTGGAATTGATGGAGCAAACCCGGGATGTGCGTCGGAGCTACCCGTGGTTGATTTATATGGATGTATGTTGTGGATGTATTTGGCTTATTATTAATAGTTATTTTTTGTCCACAAATGGTAGTATAATAGAATCAGTTAGCCCATTTGGAGATTTCTATATTGCCGAGCATAGATAAAGTGTGTTTTGGAGTTATAGAAATCTGCCAAATTGTCCTGTTGGACAGTCCAAGGTTGGATAGATTGGAATGTTATCGTTGTTTGTCATTTACATGCTCTGTCATTAGTTTCGTGCGGTAACTCTCCTATTCTCTCTGAATATGTTTCTTATGTTTAATTCCATTGTCAATTTAATCCACACAATGTGTGGATAGTTGACGTGGAAATTAAATGTAAGATAAATATATCTGGAGAGATAGGGAGAGATGCTGTCGAAATTTAGGCTTGGGCATTTAAATGAAAATAATGATAGCATTTCAATCTATCCATCCTTGGATGGGCGACTGATTTTATTATATTATCATTTAGTGGCAAATTAGATGACGAACATGATACTTGTGATTAAGAGTAGTTGATTGATGTTGATGTTGAACGGGGGTCCCTGGAAGGTGGGAACCGCGGTTTAGACCATGATGATGAAGCTCTCCTGTTCCTACGGACAGTAATATGGGTGACCTGGCCATTTGGACAGGCCCGTGTTTATGTATTAGCTCGAAATTAATGGAGCAGACCCGGATGTGCGTCGGAGCTATCCGGTTGTTGAGCGGGGGTCCCTGGAAGGTGGGAACTGCTGTTATGACCATGATGATGAAGCTGTCCATTTCCTATGGACAGCAATATGAGTGGCCTGGCCATTTGGACAGGCCTGTGTTTATGTATTAGCTCGAAATTAATGAAGCAGACCCGGATGTGCGTCGGAGCTATCCGGGTGTTGAGCGGGGGTCCCTGGAAGGTGGGAACCGCTGTTATGACTATGATGATGAAGCTGTCCATTTCCTATGGACAACAATATGGGTGGCCTGGCCATTTGGACAGGCCCGTGTTTATGTATTAGCTCGAAATTAATGGAGCAGACCCGGATGTGCGTCGGAGCTATCCGGTTGTTGAGCGGGGGTCCCTGGAAGGTGGGAACCGCTGTTATGACCATGATGATGAAGCTGTCCATTTCCTATGGACAGCAATATGGGTGGCCTGGCCATTTGGACAGGCCCGTGTTTATGTATTAGCTCGAAATTAATGGAGCAGACCCGGATGTGCGTCGGAGCTATCCGGTTGTTGAGCGGGGGTCCCTGGAAGGTGGGAACCGCTGTTATGACCATGATGATGAAGCTGTCCATTTCCTATGGACAGCAATATGGGTGGCCTGGCCATTTGGACAGGCCCGTGTTTATGTATTAGCTTGAAATTAATGGAGCAGACCCGGATGTGCGTCGGAGCTATCTGGGTGTTGAGCGGGGGTCCCTGGAAGGTGGGAACCGCTGTTATGACCATGATGATGAAGCTGTCCATTTCCTATGGACAGCAATATGGGTGGGCTGGCCATTTGGACAGGCCCGTGTTTATGTATTAGCTCGAAATTAATGGAGCAGACCTGGATGTGTGTCGGATCTATCCAGGTGTTGAGCGGGGGTCCCTGGAAGGTGGGAACCGATGTTATGACCATGATGAAGCTGTCCATTTCCTATGGACAGCAATATGGGTGGCTTGGCCATTTGGACAGGCCCGCTTTATGTGGAGCAGACCCGGATGTGCGTCGGAGCTATCCTTAAGTTGCTTGAGTCTCCAAGACCTACACCCTAAACCCGAAACCATAAACCTAAAACTAAAACCTATAAGCTATGGCTAAACCGAAACCTAAACTCAATTCATCTAACTCTAAACCTAGACCCTATAAGCTACGAAAATGCGACCCTAAACCCGATCCCGAACCCGCAAATCCAAACCTATGCCCTAAACCTAATCTCATGTCACCTAACCTAAACCTACACCTATTCCTAAATCCATTCACCTAACCTAAACCTAGACCCAAACACGAGAACCAAACCCGAAACCCGATCCCGAACCCGCAAATCCAAACCTATGCCCTAAACCTAATCTCATGTCACCTAACCTAAACCTACACCTATTCCTAAATCCATTCACCTAACCTAAACCTAGACCCAAACACGAGAACCAAACCCGAAACCCGATCCCGAACCCGCAAATCCAAACCTATGCCCTAAACCTAATCCTAAATTCATGTCATCTAACCTAAACCTACACCTATTCTTAAATCCATTCACCTAACCTAAACCTTGACCCAAACACGAGAACCAAACCCGAAACCCGATCCCGAACCCGCAAATCCAAACCTATGCCCTAAACCTAATCCTAAACTCATGTCATCTAAACTAAACCTACACCTATTCCTAAATCCATTCACCTAGCCTAAACCTTGACCCAAACACGAAAATGCGACCCTAAACCCGATCTCGTACCCAAAAATCCAAACCTATGCCCTAAACCTAATCCTAAACTCATGTTATCTAACCTAAACCTACACCTATTCCTAAATCCATTCACCTAACCTAAACCTTGACCCAAACACGAGAACCAAACCCGAAACCCAAACTCGATCCCGAACCCGCAAATCCAAACCTATGCCCTAAACCTAATCCTAAACTCATGTCATCTAAACTAAACCTACACCTATTCCTAAATCCATTCACCTAACCTAAACCTTGACCCAAACACGAGAACCAAACCCGAAACTCGATCCCGAACCCGCAAATCCAAACCTATGCCCTAAACCTAATCCTAAACTCATGTCATCTAACCTAAACCTACACCTATTCCTAAATCCATTCACCTAACTTAAACCTTGACCCAAACACGAAAATGCGACCCTAAACCCGATCCCGTACCCAAAAATCCAAACCTATGCCCTAAACCTAATCCTAAACTCATATCATCTAACCTAAACCTACACCTATTCCTAAATCCATTCACCTAACCTAAACCTTGACCCAAACACGAAAATGCGACCCTAAACCCGATCCCATACCCAAAAATCCAAACCTATGCCCTAAACCTAATCCTAAACTCATGTCATCTAACCTAAACCTACACCTATTCCTAAATCCATTCACCTAACCTAAACCTTGACCTAAACACGAAAATGCGACCCTAAATCCGATCCCGTACCCGCAAATCCAAACCTATGCCCTAAACCTAATCCTAAACTCATGTCATCTAAACTAAACCTACACCTATTCCGAAATCCATTCACCTAGCCTAAACCTTGACCCAAACACGAAAATGCGACCCTAAACCCGATCCCATACCCAAAAATCTAAACCTATGCCCTAAACCTAATCCTAAACTCATGTCATCTAACCTAAACCTTCACCTATTCCTAAATCCATTCACCTAACCTAAACCTTGACCCAAACACGAGAACCAAACCCGAAACTCGATCCTGAACCAGCAAATCCAAACCTATGCCCTAAACCTAATCCTAAACTCATGTCATCTAACCTAAACCTACACCTATTCCTAAATCCATTCACCTAACCTAAACCTTGACCCAAACACCAAAATGCGACCCTAAACCCGATCCCGTACCCGCAAATCCAAACCTATGCCCTAAACCTAATCCTAAACTCATGTCATCTAAACTAAACCTACACCTATTCCTAAATCCATTCACCTAGCCTAAACTTAGACCCAAACTCGGCAACCTAACCCTAAACCCGATCTCGAACTCGAAAATCTCAACCTATGACTAAACCTAATCCTAAACTCATGTCCCCTAAACTAAACCTGACTCTAATCTTTGCATTGTAGATATGGATAAGAGTTGGGTGCAAGCTAAGAATTGGTTTGGCCCAGAGTATAAAGAAGGTGTTAAGGAGTTCATGGAATTTGCGAGAGATCGGGCAGATTCAGGTAATAGAATTAGGTGTCCATGCCGAAAATGCAAGAACATGATTCACAAGACATTGGACAAAGTGGAAGATGATTTGTTCATAGTTGGGATTGATTAGGGTTACACTTGGTGGATTCATCATGGTGAAGACTTCCACCAAAGAGTTGAGGCCACTAAAGTCTTTGCTGACCCAATTGTGCGTAATGACGAGGATGAAGATGTTGACGATATGCAAGATATCATTGGGGATGTGTTAAGAGGAACAATTGCGGATACTGATTTTGCAGCGACAAGTACTAGCCAGGATATTCCTCCTATGGGTGATGCCGAATCAGAAAAGTTTAGTAGGTTGTTGAGGGATGCGCAACGTCCACTCTATCCGGGGTGTCAGAACTTTTTCAAGTTGAATTTCCTTACAAGGTTACTTCATTTAAAGACAATAAATCGTTGGAGTAACAAATTGTTCGACATGTTACTTGGCTTGTTGAAAGAAGTATTACCTGAAGGTGAGACATTACCTAAGTCTCATTACAAGGCAAAATCGTTAATGCGAGACTTGGGCCTTGGTTACATCCTCATACATGCATGTATAAATGATTGTGTATTGTATTGGAAAGAACATGAAAATGTTGAGGAGTGTCCACAATGTGGAGAGTCTAGGTGGAAATATGACGAAGCTAAGCGTAAGAAAATTCCACAAAAGGTGTTAAGGTACTTTCCATTGAAACCCAGATTACAAAGATTGTTTACGTCGAGCAAGACGGCTGAAGATATGAGGTGGCATAAGGAGAAACGCCTTCATGATGATAATACATTGAGGCATCCCGCTGACTCTGAAGCCTGGCAACATTTTGATAAGCAATATGACTGGTTTGCAGAGGATTCTCGCAATGTTCGGCTAGGTCTTGCAAGTGATGGTTTTAATCCATTTGGTAATATGAGTAGCTCGTACAGTATGTGGCCAGTGATACTTATGCCCTACAATTTACCCCCTTGGTTGTGTATGAAGGAATCATTTTTTATGATGTCGTTGCTTATTCCTGGACCCAAGTTACCGGGGAATGACATTGATGTGTATCTCCGACCGTTAGTAGATGAGTTAAACGAGTTGTGGAGTCAAGGTGTCCAGACCTATGACACTTTTGCAGAACAGACGTTTCGATTGCATGCAGCGGTCTTGTGGACAATAAATGACTTCCCCGCATATGGAAATTTGTCTGGGTGGAGCACGAAGGGAAAGTTGGCTTGTCCTACATGTAGTACTGAGACTTGTTCATTGTCATTGAAGCATGGTAAGAAAATGTGTTATATGGGCCATCGTCGCTTCCTTCCGAGGGATCATAGTTGGCGCAGGAAGACGGTAATCTTTGATGGCAAACAAGATCATAGGCCACCACCGAAAGAACTATCTGCAGAAGATGTGTTACAACAGCTGAGTAACATTGAAGAAGTTAGATTTGATAAGGCACCGCACTTCAAGAAGAGAAAACGTACAGTATTGGAGTACAACTGGAGGAAGAAGAGCATTTTTTTTAGTTGCCTTATTGGAGTCATATGAAATTATGACACAACTTGGATGTCATGCATATTGAGAAGAATATATGTGACAATGTCTTTGGAACATTGATGAATATAGAGAAGAAAACAAAAGACAGTTTTAAGGCTCGATTGGATCTACAAGCAATGGGTTTAAGGAAAGAGTTGCACTTGCAACCACATGGAAATTCATATACTATACCAGCAGCCTGCTACACATTGACAAAACTAGAGAAAAAAAGTTTATGTGAATGGTTGAAAAAGGTGAAATTTCCCGACGGGTATGCATCGAATATCTCTCGGCGCGTAAACATTACGGACTGTAAGGTAACAGGAATGAAAAGTCATGACTGTCACGTCCTTCTGCAACGCCTACTACCGGTTGCGATTCGTGGATTCCTTAACAAGGATGTCAGTGCTACGCTGATTGAGTTGGGGATATTCTTTAAGGATTTGTATTCGAAATCTTTGAATGTAGAGGTTATTAAACGACTGGAGAAGGATATTGTCGTAATCCTTTGCAAACTTGAAAGAATTTTTCCACCTGCATTTTTCAATGTCATGGTACACCTAGCGATTCACTTACCGCACGAAGCGAAGCTTGCAGGCCCAGTACAATATCGTTGGATGTATCCGATCGAAAGGTGATAGAACAATGATCATAAATTTTTATTCATTCCATAAACTACGTATATCCATGTTTTCATGTCCTAAACATATTGATTTTGTGTACAGATACCTTTACACATTAAAACAATATGTGAGGAATAAGGCACGTCCAGAGGGATCCATTGCTGAGGCGTACATTGATAATAAGTGCCTGACATTTTGCTCCATGTATCTTCGTGGCATAGAGACTAGATTCCACCGAGAAGATCGTAATGCCGATGCAGGGCAGGAGCATGAACAAGGACTCATATCTGTATTCGCACATAACGTCCGTCCTTTAGGATCGCGGACGTTCCAGGATATGGACCCTCGGGATCAAGCGAAGGCGCGGTGGTATGTGTTGCATAACTGTGAAGAAATAGAGTCGTACTTGGAGTAAGTCTTCGCACATAATTATTGTATATCTACAGACAGTTTTAATCTCAAAATTTCTTGCTTACAATGTACCAATTGTGTATAGCGAACACATCGAGGAGATGAAGTCCCAATACCCTACAAATTATGATCGAATGCATCAGGATTTGTTTCCAGAATGGTTTGCAAAACGTGTAAGATTAATTTACCTTCTATCTCACCACACTTACAATATTGTTGTATTGCACAATATTTACACGTAATTTTAAATGCCTAAACATACATTTATATTCTGTACGTGATGATAGATGAAGATGTTGTGCGCTAGCAACTCTGCAGATGCGTTTGATGCGCTCTACTCACTGGCGTGTGGCCCTGATAGACGTGTATCTAGATATACAGGTTGTATTATAAACGGGATTCGGCTCCACACTGAGGAGCGTGAGAAATATAGGACCACACAAAATAGTGGTGTGGTTGTGAAGGGAACACATGAGGAGGTCGAAATTGATTTTTATGGCGTTTTGACGGATATTATTGAGCTGAGTTATTGTATGAGAAAGCGAGTGTACTTATTTAAATGCGATTGGTGGGACATTGGAAATAAAACGTTGGGAATACAGACTGATAATTACTTTACGAGCGTAAATTTATCTCGGAAGTGGTTTAAAGATGACCCATTTATCATAGCCGGCCAAGCCGAACAAGTATTCTACCTCGCTGACACCAAGTTAGGCGGCTCTTGGCACGTGGTACAGAAAATAAAGCCCAGGAACATATTTGACGTTCCCGAAGTAGACGTTGAAGATAACGATGAAGGGAGTAATAGAACGTCGTCAGTTGAACAAGCATACCAAGAAGACATGCCATCTTGGGATAGAGGGAATGATCCAAATGTTGATATTGATGTGGTGCAATTGAATAGAGATGATGTGCCACCTGATCATGTTGATGCCTCAATCATAAATGACATTGTTAGAGATGATAACGCTTTCATCGATGACAACGTTGCAGACGATGAAGAGGAAATTCTGATCAGCGATAGTGATGGTGAAGAAGAAAGAGTCCTAAGCGATAATGATTCAGACGACGATTATTAAATGTATACAAGATTTACATGTAATTTTCAATTCGATTAATTTGATTATTACATGTATATATGTTTTACAAGTCATGATTTTTTTCCTGAATTGACTTGTTTATAATCTACATTTACAGTTAAGTCACTTTCTGATCATGTCCTCCACAAACTGGAGCGTAGCGGAAGCACGCAGCATACTTCATCAGCTGTTGCGGATGGACTTTCCGGCCCTATATTCTTCTGGTAGGGCCAGAGAGATACCCGGTCTGGTCGAGAAATGTAGGGAGGAAGACGATGACTCAGATGAAAGATTATACAATCTCAAAGAAATTCCGGACCTGATTGAGGAATATAACCGCGGAAAACTTCGTATGGAAGATGCGACATTATCATTTGCACATCTGAATGGAGTCCCGAGAGATCAGATTTCTCCTATTGTGACTGGCATGTTGGCTGTAACAATGTCGAGTGCTTCATACAGCTTGACATATACATCTGCAGCGTACGATAACTTACGCAGGGAGTATTTCGAATAGTTGATCCGAAGTTGATTTGTATTACAATGAGATATATGTATTTAATATAGAATGACAATGTGTAATGGATTTTTCAACTTTTATATTCTGTTTACGGTTTTATTATATTCTGTTTACGGTTTTATTATATTCTGCTTGTATTATAGTGTAATGGTCTAATCATATTTTTATCATTTCTCTAAGCATAAGCACAAATTCACTTTGCATTGACATTGTTTAAATTTATAAGTTTGTATTTCAGATATATTCAGTCATGACACCAGGTGGGAGATTAGGTCGTTCGCGCACTGGATCTACCCCTTCCACCCGTGATGCGACGCAGACAGCATCGACGTCGCACGGAGCATCACAGTCATCTGATCCTTCGGTTCATCATACACCGGGCACTGCATGTAAGTCTAGACATTTATTTAGTGATTTCTGTTTATATTGTTACTTACATATATCTTTTCGCAGCAGCATCTTCTACCAGCCGACGAGGACGTGGACCCACGCGTGGGTTAGTTTTAGAGCGACTTACGCGTGAGGCTAGGGTGGCGGTAGAGTTCCCACAGGACTGCCTTAGACCTGTTGGGGACAGTGCCAGATTGTTTACGTCTGAGGTCTGTTAGTGCACTTTTCTGTGGCATACTAGTGCACCTTGTTTGTCAATCACTTACAGCGGTGAGTCTAGAGTCGGTTGAGCCCAAAGAAGATGAAGAAAGAAGACTCAAGACGTCCAGCTGCATCGAGGAAGAAGATTCAGGTATATGAGATGCCTTGGTGCCTTAACCTCGACCAAAACCTATCCCCTTTGTATCCTTGATGACCTTGACCATATTTAGAACCCCTTAGGCATCATTGATAAGCCTTAGGTGTCCCTTTTGATCACCCTAACCTTGGCCTAAAACATCTAGCTGAAGAAAGAAGTGTTCAGCTTTATGGAGGGGAGAACCAGGCTGGTCCGACCGGTCGGCCAGCAGCCTTGCTACTTTGCAATGGCCAGCCGACCGGTCATGACCGGTCGGCCCTTTTCATTTCAATATGGCCAGCAGGTATGGCCGACCGGTCATGACCGGTCGGCCTGGAGGCTTCATTTGGACAGCAGAGGGGTCCGACCGGTCATGACCGGTCGGCCAGAGTTTTTTCTGCCCATCCAGCAAAGGAGGCCGACCGGTCATGACCGGTCGGCCAGTGTATTTGGCCTGTGCTTGTGGCTTCTTGCAGCAGGGGACTCCGACCGGTCGTGACCGGTCGGGTCAGGTCGTTTATGACCGTTTTCTGCCCGTTTTAGAGCCGTTGGAGCCCTCTTTTCTATATATATGGTGCTCCATTCTTGGGCAACGTTACAGAAGTTTTTGAGAGCCCATTCCACACTTATCTTGTTCATCCTTTGGGGCCTCAAAGAGGAGGTTTTCAAGTCATATCCCTTGTGTTTCAAACACAAGTATGGGCATTCAAAAGCTATCAAGAGATGACTTGATTCCTCTCTCAAATCTAGAGGTGTGACACTATTCCACATAGGTATATCCTTTGTCCAAGACCTCTAGAAGACTCTCTAGGTGAATCTCCTAGTTGGAACAACCTACACATCCCATGTATGAGATTCACCCATCCTCCTAGCACCTTGGGCATTTCAAGGCATCGCATGCAAGGTGTTTGATCGAATGTGGCTGAGGCATTGGCAACGCAACGGCGGTACGATCGAGGGAGCAAAGGGACGCTGATTGAAGCACGGGAGAGCGGAGATCAAGCAACCCAATAAGGCGTTAAACAAGGGGCTCATCCGACAAGTAAGTTGTCTTATTTGAGAGTCCATTTTAGAGTTTGTTTGTCAACTCGCCTTAGGGACGTTAGCCGTTCCTTGGCCCGTCAGCCGGGCCTAAACTAAGTCTCCAAGGGGGAGCCTCCGACACGGGAGTAAACGTGCGATAAGGTTGAGAGTTAGCCTATGTCTAAAACTCCGGATACGGTTGAGAGGTGAACCGATAAAACCTCCGTGTAAAGGTTGAGAGGTGAACCTCATTTAAAACCTCCGATAGTGAATGCCGGTGTGCTCAAAGGGGTTGAGTACTTGAACCGGGAGTGGAGTAGACAAGTAGTCGAACCACTATACATCCTTGTGTTTGTGATTGTTCTTGAGCACATTCTATCTTTGCATTGTTTGTTTAATGGCTTAATTATGAATGATTGATAGGAATGCATGCTAGGCATTTTATAGGCATCCCCACACAAGATGTACCTTCACTACTTGTGTAGACTTGAGCTCATTGATCCACTCTCATAAGTCTACACAAGATGCATAGGTTAGGAGCTTGATTAGTTGTGTAATTTACTTCCTATGCATGCTTAGACTAGGTTTGTTTATTGCTTATCCTCTTGCTAGTCTTTTGATTGGACCCACCAAGGCTTGGAAGCCGAGGTGTTCTTGCTTACAAAGCTTATTTTATTGAATTGCATAAGTAGGCGAAAAGAATTTGAAAAAGGTCCATATCACCCCCTCTAGGTCCTTAGACATATCTCCGAGTATCTCTACAAGCGGTGAAACCGCAATTTCAAGGTCGGTGTCCTATGCCGATCTCTGATCCCCGCCACCACCCCCCGTTGGACTGACGTGACAAATGATGTGCGACAGCTCATCCATCAGCGCCTTCAGGTAAAGTTTAGTAAATTGAAATTTTCTTTTGTGAAAGTTCATTTACGGTTAAGTCCTATTGTTAATAAGTTTATTGCCTTACTTTATTATTTACGAAACTGCAGGATAAATTTGAATTCGATTTGAATGTTCCCTACATTTCTTATGCTGTTGACGATATGATTAGAGAGCGGTTCAAGGAGTACCGTGGAGAGTTGCACCAGCGGTACAAGCGGTGCAAGACACACGATGAGGCCGTACTGTCCGCACCGCCACACGTTACTACAGACGACTGGCGGATACTATGCGAGAGATTTTCGTAGGAGGCTTTTCAGGTAATATTTACATATATGATATCTTACAGTAACAATTAAATTCGCAATTAATTTCGCAATTAATAGAAATGTATTTTGTATAATGTGTTCAGAAGAGGAGTAGAATAAATTTTACGAACAGGGAAAAGTTACAAGTGAACCACGTAGCTGGTTCAAAGTCATTTGTACGACATCGTTACGACATGGTAAGAAATTATTGATGATTATTAAGTTAATATATTATTTTGATTGGCATTTATTATAAGTCTTTTTTCCTTTCGATTGCGCAGCGGGATTCCGTCACCGGCCAGGAGCTTGGACCAGTAGACCTCTACAGAGGGACTCACTGTCGGCAGGCGACGGGATCTTGGGTTCATCCTAGAGCCAGTGAGCATTGGGTAAAAATCTTTACTTTGTAAAATTTAATTGTGCATTGATTGATAATAATGTCATTCATGTCATTTTTTATGAAATTTCATATCTTTTCATTACAGGCGGCGATGGACACCATACGCAGTCAGCCCACTCCCGATGGTAGTCAGCGGAGTGAGCCAGAAATCCTGAGCGAAGTGCTTGGCACCCGTTCTGGATATGTGCGTGGGCTTGGCCATGGTGCTAAGCTCATGGCACAAACTAGAGCTGGCTCCAGCCGATCCGTAGCTGGTGAGAGCGCTCAACGCCGAGCTGACATCGCAGAGAGAGAGGTTCAGCAGCTACGGGTCGTCGTCGATGGGATTCGAGAGCAGCTGGAGAGGCAGAGGGAGGAGGAGCAGAGGCGACGGGAGGAGCAGGAGAGGAGGATCGAGGAGTTGCGGCAGGAGCGGCAGGAGCATGAGCGACGGATGCAGGAGATGTTTCAGGCTCTCGCTGCACGCCTTGGCGCCGATGCCCTGCCACCTTTGCCTTCATCTTCCTAATTTTTTTTTAATATACGACTTTTAACTTGTAAGTATTTGTGTGTGGATGAATATTGTTTGTTTGTGGATGTGGAATGGATTATTTCTGTATGGATGATGTAGTTTTTGTTTATTTGTATGTTTGTGGATGTGAATAGGAGAAAAATGTATAGGTTTTTTTACAGGTGTATATCAGGAATTTTCCTATATTTTGAAAACAAATGAAACCGAGATAGGAAAAACTTTTACCGACGAATTATTTCGTCGGTAAAAGTATGTAAAAAGTTTTTACCGACGAAATATTTCGTCGGTACAAAATTTTTGCATGCTTTTACCGACGAATTATTTCGTCGGTAAAAGTTTTAACATGTTTTTACCTACGAATTATTTCGTCGGTAAAAGTTTTTTCACCGACGTATCATTTTCATTCCCGACAAAAATTCATATGTTTGGCCGACGAATATTTTCGTCGGTAATGGTGTAATTATTACCTACGAAAAATTATTTCGTCGGTAAAAACCTTTACCGACGGGCTTTCTGCGACGATGTTAGCCGCGAATTATTTCGTCGGGAAAAAGATTTCCCGACGAAATTTTACTGATTACCGACGAAATCATTCGTCAGTAAAAATGAAATTTCTTGTAGTGCTGGCAACCACATCACACCGTCACACAACCATATCACATTCTCAACTACAACCACATCACACTGTCACACAACCATATCACATCCTCAAGAGCCATAAGAGAAACCATATCACAATAAAAATATAAAATATTTACAGCGCTAAGTTGAAAATGGTCCAGTTACATAAAAATAATAAAAATCTTCCATGTGCTCCACTCGTAGCTTGGCCACACGGTCGAACAAAACATAGACGACCAAACTAGGTTGCCCTTATATCGAGCCACTTCATCATGCATGCATTTGGCTACGAACATGGATGGCATTGTTGGGCCGATTGTCTTTGAGCTCCATATCTCCGCAATCCACTTCACCACCTACTTAGGAATTAAAACATGAAAAGGGTCAATTAAATTTATAACTGTAAGTACCAAATGTAAATATACATAGGAACATTGATGAGGTTGAAATGACATTGGATGGATTGCCACCACCAATTTAACTATGTAGAGGCACGTGTCATAAGAATGAATAAAATTTATATCATCGACTACAAAAATATGATGCCTCGCCATGGGTGGACCAATGGACCCAATGCTCCTTTGAAAAAAAAAAAAACGAACCATCCAGCAGGATAACAATGTGAGAGAGAGATTTTTGTGCCGAAATGAATGGAGAGGAATTACCTATTACAGGAGAGGGGAGTTCATCCACCTTCCTCTCACATTGAAATCACAACTTGTAGGGATTCTCTATTTTTTTTTTCAACAGAGGATCCGGACTCAGCTCAATGATTCTGCAAGTGTAGAAAAAATCACATTTGGGGGTGGGGAGCAGATTAGGTGAGACACCGACCTACCAAATACGGTTCTGCCCTTATCGTGGGCCCACCATGACATATGTATTCTTCATCCCGCGGTCCATCCATTTTTTTCTTATGATTTTAGGAAACAATCCCAAAAATAAACCACATCCAATTATCAGGTGGAATGTTGGCAAGGAGTGGTGATTGACCATTAATGCGGCACGATAAGTTTCGGATCAAGGCTTAAGTGACCTTATCAACAGGTGACATAACCATGACCCGCACATACTAATTATACTATTGGACAAATAATTTGAACACCAAACATACAACAGATAATAATTGAAAAATATAAGGATCTCCACTGGCAATAGTCCATTGGACTGCAAAAAATCTACACTTCTAATAGCGGTTGGCATCTCTCCTTCACTTCAGATAGGTGATCGTAATCTTGCTCCATTTCTTTAACTGGCCACTCATCTCTTTGCCGGTTAAAAATCCAAACACAAATTTACAACGTAACCTGAAAATCAGACCAGCTATATTAATATCATAATTTTTAAGAATATAATAAGATAACAATGAGCATATTTGTGAAGGTGAAACTGACTCCAAAATAGGATACGTCCAAAGTTTCCATTGGCACATGCAACGTAACGGTTGAAACAGCTTCACAAACAATCCAACGCAACAGTTGATGCAAGAAGATAGTTCACCTGCAAATCAAGAAACAAAAGAACTTCGGTTTCCTCCATCCTTACAAGTAAAAGATGAGCAAGCAATACCTAACAACTGCATCATCCAACCCCTTCCCCATATTCATAAATGACATTATAAAACAACATCAATATCATATCATTCATAAGCAATACATAACAACCGCAGCATCCAACCCCTACACCTTGAGCATCCTCTTAAGTGGGAATATATGATACCCGATCCAACGCGATAATTCAACTATTGTTAATGATAATTTCAAGACTCACCTTGTGCAATGTCATGGCCTAAAGTACATGCCAGTTGATGCATTGATGGGCCATATGCGTCAAAAGAGTCCTAATCCTCTGTTTAAACCATAGCAGAGAAACCCTGATTGTCATTTCTCTGATTTGTCCAGATCAGCCTGACTGTGTCAAAGCCGAGCTGCTCTGACACAGTCAAGATGAGCTGGACCAATCAGAGCAGCTTCAGCAGAGGTTCGATTATCGGTTTCAAAAGAGGATCGGGATTCGTATGAAAAATGTCTATAACATTTAACAATATATACATATTATATCATCCGTTTGTTTTAAAGGTCGGAGTACACCACTTGTAGAATTTTCTAATTTAAATAAAAAAAAGTATTACAAAATGTGAGTGGTCAATATAGGAACAACCTAACAAAAAAGAAGTGGTTTTCAAGGCCTTCAACCACAACATCCCACAAACTTCTTCCAAAAGCCAATTGAATGCATAGGGACAATTGAAAAAATGACTATGGACCAAATTCACGTGAATTGGATAATGAACATCTATTCAGCTTGGCATGATTACCTTGCACGAGACCTTTGCTACACTAGCCATCTCCAAATGATATGAACCTGCAAAATCACATTCAGCAGGCCATAAAGGATTGTAACTATTAGGTACAGAGATAAAAAAAAAAGAAGGAAAGAAGTAGCTATTGTCCATAACCCGATGTCTATAGCCACTTACCTAATAAATTAGCAATGTTCACAGTCGACTGGATGAGAAGCAGTATATATTACTATTCTCTACTAAGAAAGAGACCCACTTAGGATCCCATGTAACCAAGAAGATGAAGTATCCACCGTTCTAAGCAAAGTCAATGTAAATTGTTTTTATAGGATTCAAATGAGCGGCCAGATTCATTTAGTAGCGGCGGCCATGGTGACAAATTTAGAAAAAGTTGAGTAAATAGGAATACAATATGTAGATTCGCAAGTATGATTAAGGCACATTTAAAATAAGAAATCGTACTTCAATTTTATGGAGTTAGTCTGCTGAGCAGAAGTTGTGCAGCTATCTTTTCTCGTTCAAATGTCATGTCTTCCTAACCATGACGTTGGAGTGTGAGTATATCGCATAAGAGTTATACTTCAATAGAAAACAATAAATCGAAAGTGATCTTACTGAATTCAAATAAAATCCATCTCCTCGAGACAAGTAATCCATAAATTTCATTACAAAAAGACCGCAATCACACCTACTTAAAGAAAATGATAAAATTGAGTACTAAATAATATAGCATCGAAACATTAAAGTACAAAGAAGTGATCAAAGGAAAAATATACGAATTTTGTTGTTGCGAGCAGTCAACGTCCATAACAAGTTGAAAAGTATCACAGTCGGGTACACCATAAATTGATAAATACTTCTTCATACTTGTAACCTGAAATAACAATAAAAAAATAAATATCTTCATGATCACATTATTCAACTTTAACAAACTTATATTAAAACACCTCAACAACTAAATACCATTGTTTTGATGTAGCTAGACATGTGGTAACCTTTGATAGAGTTATAAACTAAAAAAATTTTGTGCTTTAACTCAACGACGAGCAAATACCAGTGTGATGCTTCATTCATAGGAATAAAAAGTTTCTCTCTACTCTCTAAATCGTAAGGTATCTTGTCGAATACACCTTTGATTTGTCGGCTATAACAACTCTTTGTCTCATCACTTTTCTTTCCTTTTAGGTTTTCGATTCCGGCTCCATATATAAATCGCTGAAATAGTTCAAGTATGAACCAACCTTAGAATGCTTGTCAAGCACACCAATCAAAGGTATGGACCCTGCATACTTATTTGAAAAACTTACGTGTAACCAGGGATTGAAATAATGACATTTTAATAAATCTTGTCCATCTCCCTTATCTCGACGCTCTAACAATTCACTATATTTGTCTATAGCCTGAAACAAAAAGTTAACAGAAATACAATATGTCAAGTGACTGTACTCTTTACATCTATGAATGGTAGATTAATAAAATCTTATACATAATGAGCAGTAAGAGGCGGAAAATAATGTGCGTGGATATACCTCATCGTCAAGCCATCCAGTAGGATTAAGCAATATGTGTAACGAACTTCTCATCACATGTAGTGGTCCACATGAATCTTCCCTACAAATGTGTAATTTGGTATTAGTAAGAGAAATTACCACAATAAAAATAATTAAATCAATTACAAACTAGTTAACGTGTCATACTTGTAGTTAGTCATGTTCTTAAAACTCGTAATTGCAACATCTTCTTCTGGAGACAACACATGCCCAATCACCCTCTCTTCCACAGAAACCGAATCATGATCAGGTGATTTAACATTCTCATTAGTTTTACGTTTTTTATATGTTATCCGGGCGTACGGTGATTGTACGGCTTTCGAAACATTTCTAATCCTACCATCTTTTACACACCTCACTAAGGAGCTACGATTTGGGAGTATAAAATCATTCTT
The DNA here is from genome assembly GCA_003013855.2 of Liriodendron chinense. NCBI lineage: Eukaryota > Viridiplantae > Streptophyta > Magnoliopsida > Magnoliales > Magnoliaceae > Liriodendron > Liriodendron chinense. The sequence goes on from ML058499.1 coordinate 414,923, forward strand.
GGTGGGCATCGCATTCGCTGGACAGGAAAGTTGTGGACTATTTGCGACTAATAATGTATTCGACATCGCATTTACATGCAGACAAACATGTGGACTATTTGCAGCTAATGGCGTATCCGGCATTGCATTCATAGGAGAGGAAAGTTTATAGGACAACTCTTTGATAAGTGCTGCCTGGGCATCTAGCTTATCTTGCATTTCTTTGTTCACCTCCAATAATTGATTACGCTCCATCAACATTTCTCTGTAATGGATGTTTTCTTCATCATTCCTATTCCCAGTCATAGGCTGGTCCTATTTCAATAGAAAAAATTTAATACGAGTTGAAATAAACCACAATAAAATCAAAGTATTGACAGTAATTTTTTGGACAACCATATTAAAGAACCATTATGTGAAGAATACTTACGATCTTTTCTTCAATCTTCGCAAGTCTAGGTTCCAACCACCGACGAATCTCTTCATTCGCATTCAAGGTCGTCTGAATGTCAGTTACAATAATTACTTATATCAAGTAATGTGAAATCAGTTATATAATCTAGTCAAATATAATAAAACTAAAGTTATATGGACAATATTAATTACTTTACTTACAATTTTTTCTTCAATCTTCAAAACTCTACGTTCCAACCGCTGACACATTTCTTTATTCGAGTTTAACGCCTCCTATATGAATATCATAACCATAACTGATATGATCACATGTGGAATCATTTATAGTACCAAGCATCAATAATATAAATAAAATAATATTTATGTAGAAAATATTTACTATTTTCTCTTCAATCTTCATTAAACATGGCTCCAACCACTGGCGTATCTCTTTGATTGTATTTGATGTCTCCTGCATGCATTCGGATAAGAATGACGTATATAATCAAGTCTGAAACCAATGACAAAATACATAATATGTCGAGAAATGAATAAAAAAACACTTACAGTGCGAGGTAGAAGGTGGCTCTCCTCATTTGTGGGGCTTATATCTTCAATAATCTGATGAAAATAAATAAATCAATGTAACATATATTTGGACACAATATTAGTGAATATCTTCAAATAATTATTTAAAAAATGCAAATACCTGTGTGCAACTAAGTGTGTCTAAGAATTTTTTATGTGTGGCAGTCTGTTGATAACTTCTTTCCACCCATCTCAAAAAACGTGGATACACCATTTTGGTTGACATCCGTGACGGAAGAATTATATGCTCTTGTAACCATGGCTATCGGAAACAATATCATTGATAAGAAAGACATTCAAAGCAAGAAAAATAAACAGATCATTCATATAACAAGAAACACTTACTTCTAAAATCATGACACATCCGTTTACGTACATTTTATTCTTCTTCACACATTCAGAAATGCTACTAACCAGAAACTCACAAATGGCAGTGGCCCATGCGTAAGTATGCAGATTTTTCAACTTATTCACATAGTGCAACAAAAATATAGGAGTAGTCTCACTGGCGTTTGGAAATAGAACTGTATTGAATAGATACATGAGGAACAATTTTGTAAAATCGGATAAAGATTCTTCCGAAGTTTCTTCCAACAACTTCTCAATGTTCTTCTCTATTAACTTTCTCTTAAGGAAATCATTTGCAAAATATTTTTCCTTCAGTTCTTTATCACAAGCATCCAATTCCCTTCTCAAATCTACGTATTTTCCGTTCATACTCAACCCCAGTATTATGGCAATATCTTGTAGTTTAAGAAAGACCCTCTTTCAATTATGTCCATCATCCCATCTAGCAAGAAGATTGTTTAGAAATGTACGTTGAAAGGGAAACTTTGAAAAATTCATAAACCCTCTAAAAGGAGTATCTTCTATCGCTTTAATATGCTCATCCTTCAATTTCAATCTCGTAATAAAAGCATAAAACTTCGACGGAGCACATCTACTAGTATAATTGAACTTTTGTGATTGAATTTTCTTCTCCTACATTCAACGAGAAACAATCAGAATGAGTTTATCCCATACTTTTATACAACATGCATTTTACATCAGTCTAAACTAGATCAACTTTATCTGAAAAAATTAATAAAATAACTTACCATGTTGAACTAAGTATGACTTCAATAACATGTCATAGTACGAAAATATACTCCTGTTATAAGACAAATAAATGATGAGAGAAAAACTAAATAATAACCTAAGAAAAAATGCTTCAAGATATGTTTAAATTTTAAATTGACTCAAAGGGTTCAAATAATCTAAAGAGAACATTTTACTTGAATTTCATCCTCTATACAAAGTGAGGAGTATCATATAAGCACTTTCGATCATATGTTCGACAGTTTGGCCAAGCTACGACAGGTCCACATGGAGGATTTTTAAATTTCTTAAGTATTTGGACTATTTTCAATTTGTATAAATATTATTTATTTTATTGTAAAGTAACACAACTTATTTTCATGCTCCTTTTTAATTGTACTTTAACATTCATCATATTTCAATTATTTAAAAAAAAATTTACAGGATTCAATCGAAATATATAAAATTATTGGCTTTCACCGGTGGTTGCCCGCTTCGAAGGCAATGTGATCAAGATACTCATAACACAATCCGGATCCTCTTTTGGCTCCAAGCACATAAATTATGTTTGGATCCTTTTTATTGGACCACGTCATCACATACGTCTGCAACCCTGTCACATCCTCACTGCAACCTCACTACAACCTAATATTTTCGTGTTTAAAAGCACATTTGCCTTCATCCACCACAAGCAAGCTACCTTTCATCATATCTTTTCTTGTTTTTTTTTTTTTTTTTTTCTGAAGAAGAAAATTAAGAAGTTGAGAAGATGAGTAGTACATTTGGGTTTCCTACCTAAACAAATGATGCAACTGGGGTCATGGTCTAGTAGTTAAGAGTTCTTGAAATAAAGGACAGAGAAAATGAAGAACAGAAGCCTATACAGTACATCAACAAGGATAAAGATGAGGAATATGACAGAAGCCTATACAGTACATCAAAAACATGTTGTTTAATGTGGCTCATTAAACCTATTTCCCAATAAATGCAGATGGGGTAGCTTCCATTTAAGACGACTTTTTATCCTTTTTCCTTTTCGTAAGTGACAAAAAATTACGAAAAAAGATCCATTTTGGCAACAGAAGCAAGTTCCCATATAAGGAGAAGATCAAGCGACTACCTCTTGCTTCAAGGAATCAACAATACAGTGTAATTCTCAGGGAATCAGCTCAAATACAACTCCCAATGAGCAAGTGACTCCAATTCATTCAAGATGAAGCCAACTTCTAGGGTGGCGCATGTTTTATGGAGGCCGCAACTCATTTCTTAAATCCCCTCCCACAATCAAAGACCCACCGCAATCATGGATAGCAAAAATCTTCATCTCAATTCAGCTCGATTCTAACTTCCCGCCCCCGCCCAGCCATAAAAATATGTTGCGCAGCACACCAACAATGCCGGTGAAGCGAGATCCAATCTCCGGTCTCACCCACAAACAATAAACAGGAAGTAATAATAACCAGAAAAGGAATCACACAAACCAACAATCCACAACACAGATATTTACATGGAAAAACCCCAACAAGGGTAACAAACCACGGGTGCAAACTTCACTATGAAGAAAAAACGAAGTTACAAGCAATGCACTTACCTTCTCCTTTGCTCCCGTGCACAGAGATGGCCCTTTTGCTAATATTCTCTCCTTTCTCTCACCTTCGACGTATAGAAGCCTTAATCCCCATGCCTAATCCCGGTTTATACCCCTTTATATAGTAAACCCCCCAATTAGAACAAAAAATAGGAAACCCGCACATTAAGTCCGCGGGCGGTTGGGCACCGGGTCGTAACTGGGTCGGGCGCTCGGGCAATACAAAAAACGTCCAGCGTGAATAAAACAGGAAACATAATAATTTTGGGCGCTCGGTCACTTTGACCGCCGGGTGCCTGGCTGCTCACAAAACAGTCCATCGGACTAATAGTCAAAACAGCCTGAATTTCGGGCGCCCGGCCACAGACCGTCCGGGCGCCCGACCATGCACACTTGAGTTTTGTCTCCACACTCAACAAAATAAACCTTGCTACTTCCAGATTCTAGAAGCTCCCCAATCAACTAAATCATTCATCTAAAATGGCACATGGACATGGGCATTTTCCAATTCCCCAATCAACTAATCATTCATCTATAATGGCAGATGGACAGGGGCATTTTGCAAATCCTCAAATCAAGTTACAGGGCCACGCTCAGTTTTCTTCATCTTAAATCAGAGAGAGAGAGAGAGAGAGAGAGAGAGAGAGAGAGAGAGAGAGAGATATGAAACCACTGTGATTTTTACGAGCTCTTACAGGAATCTGAGGGACGAAGGGGCACCACCGAGCCGCTCGGTAGCAGTTGATGGAGAAGAGGGAGAGCGATAGCAGACGAGGAAGAGGTGATGGTCGCCACTAACGGCTCCGACGACGGGCGGAGGGAGGGAGCAGACGAGGGAGAGAGAGAGAGGCAGCGGGAGAGAGAGAGAGAGAGAGAGAGAGAGAGAGAGAGAGAGAGAGAGAGAGAGAGAGAGAGGCAAGAGGGAGAGAGAGAGAGAGAGAGAGAGAGAGAGAGGGAAAGATTTGAGGATTCACCAGACTCGCGGGCTGCGGGCTCGCTTCTTGACCCACGTGCGGACTCACTTACACGCTGGATGAAGGGGGAGCTGACACGTAAGGGTCGCACGACCTTACGTGAGTCCGGGGTCGCACCTAATCCGTTCCCCTAAGTGGGAGGTGCACCTGGGGGACAATATGCATGAGATCCACCCCATCCATTAAATGCATGGACTCGTGTTAATCACCGAATCCAAAAATAGGCCGGCTGAAAGTTTAATTAGGCCACACCATGGGGAAGAGTTGGAATGGGGTGCCCACTGTTAGTTGAGGGTGGGGCCTACTATGATTTATTTATGCCATACAATATGTTCATAAGATGCAAATTGCGAGGATGAAGGGACTTTTTAAAACTCACGTACATGTAATGAAACTTAAGTGGGCCACACTACACACATTTGAGTTTTAAACATGATTTTACATTGTTTCCTATGATAAGGCCCACTGAGTTTTGGATAGTGTAATGTTTGGGGTCAAGGGCAAACATTACGTGGCTCATCTAATGGATGGTGTGGATCTCATGCACAGGAAGTTGTTCACCCCACATAAATTGTGGCACGATCCTGCCTGACCACTCATATTCAGCTCACATTTCCAATAACTTTTGGGAGGGTTTTGGTCTTGAAACTACTTTTTCCTTGTAAAAAAAAATTTCCCCTTATCTTCCAAAAAATAATTTAAACCATAAACCCCTTACCAAACGAGGCATGTGAAAGCTGTCATGATATCTCACAATGGCCTAAGCTGTCTCTAAGAGTGTAGGCGCCTAGGATTGAGGTTGAATGCTATTGTATGTGGAGCATTTCTAGGCCCACCCTCAGCATAATTGAGCCCATTTACACGCTCTTCTTAATTCCTTTAGCAGTTACCATACGGTGGTCTGTTTGATTAGTGGATTCACCTGATTATCAGGCACTTTAAACCACACGGTGGGACCCAACTGGTAGATGGCTTGGATATCAAACACATTTGCGGTGTTTGCATGTAAGGTGGTGTGTAGATGGGCTCCGGGCTTAGCAAACTTCTTAAATCTGGTAAGTGAAGGTCATTCACTCCCACTGATGTTACCAGGGGGAACCAGGTCAGGCCCAGATCCAACCCAAGCCCGAATGGGTCTTGGCTCTGGGGGAGTTTTTTAAGCCCAGCCTAGCATGCATGGAATGCAAATTCTACATGTTAGTTAATGGCATGTGATAAGTGATTGCTCACCTCTGACTCTCTGGCCACAACGAAGATCGAGAAAATGTCTCCCTTTAGTTAGGGATTATCAAATAAATTAGAAAATATTACCAGATTTATATTACGTTTATAAATAATTTCTATCATGGCGTTTGCTAGCCTGACCCCACTAGACAAACCGAGGTTCTTGATGCGAGTTCTGCCAAATGACTGAAGGTGTTGACCTTTCCTGATGGATGGGCTTTTGACTCTTGATGACCTTTCAGCCAAAGTATATATTTCAATGGGCTTATTACAACCATTGTGTCAAACATTACATACATACACTAATTAGGGATATTAAAGTTAACTTAGTAATTAAATTCAAACCCTTGTAAATATCATACTTTTGAATTATAGAGGATTCCAAATTTAGGGTGCCAAACACAACCGGGGGTTCCAAATCAGAGGGTTTTGAATCCGGGGGGATCCAAACCCATGCTCTAAATAGGCCCTAAGATAACCTACGTATCAGATAAGGAATTTATCTTGGTTTCTACTTAATCAGCGGATATGCATGTTTGATAAACAACATACTTATCATCCAAAAGGTAGAAAAGCATGTTTTGTTTCCAACATTATAAGTAATCATCCTTCATATCTATTTGGTCCCCCTCACATCCATTGTCCATCATGTGGGGTCAACCTTTGATGTCGATCGTTCATTGTGTGGCCCTACTAATGTGGGCCATCCATCATGTGGGGCCCCACCTTGGATGTGGGCCATTCAGCATTAGGGTCCGATCTTTAACGTGCACCATTCATTAGCTAGGGCCCACCTTTAATGTTGGTCATCCAACATTTGGGGCCCACCATCAATGTTATTGTCCATCATGTTAGGCCCATCTTCAATATCTACAACTACGGCAGTTCAAAAAACTGACAAAATCGATAAAACAGACCAAACCGGATTGAGCTGGTTGGTTTCGGTCGGTTTTCCATTCTATTTCAAGTTGGTTTGGTTTTTTTTATATTAAAAGCCGAGAATGTCAGTTCGTGTTATAGGCAAAATGGTGGAGATAAGATTTCACGTGGAATGTCCATTCGACTCTCGAGATCATCTGATCGAGAGTCGAATATTGGACAAGTGCGGGATGTCCATTCGACTCTCGAGATCATATGATCGAGAGTCGAATATTGGACAAGTGCGGGACGCCCATTCGACTCTCGAGATCATCTGATCGAGAGTCGAATATTGGACAAGTACGGAACGTCCATTCGACTCTCGAGATCACCTGATCAAGAGTCATAGATTGAAAAATACAGAGCAGCTATTCGCAAGTCCCGAGTCTTCATAACTGATAGTCAAATACGGAAAAGCTCGATCCGCGAGCATACCTTCTCACAAGTCGTTGAAAGACATTACACCCAAAGTATGTATTTGGACTCGCGACCACATTTTAACCTGCGAGCAGCTTTACTACGGGCGTCTCCTTCCTTTTCGGAGGCCATGACTCCCAGCTACGGGCGTCTCCTTCCTTTTCGGAGGCCATGACTCCCAGCTACGGGCGTCTCCTTCCTTTTCGGAGGCTATGAATCCAACTATGGCTTCCGGCCGGATCCAGTCGGATTTCAAGGGATCACCATCTAGGGGCGTGATTGTTGGAATATATCATTGGGTTGGATCTGACGGGAGATGGGATCTTATCCCATGAAATCAGCGGATTCTCAGTATCGTATGCGACATCAGCGGGATTTCGACATCTCACGTAACAGATTGGATTGTTTCAGATCTATATAAGGGGATGGCTCCCTTGAATAGGAGGTACGTACTCATCATTCAATCTGGGTCCCGTTTTGCTTGGCTCCTCTTCTGTGGCATAACTTAAGCGTCGGAGGGCTAACGGCTGGTCCCCAGCCACCCTTATTCGCTGTCTTGTTTCAGGTCTGGTGGTGGAAATCCCTCCCGGAACGAAGGAGAAAAGCCGGAGGATCTCGTTACAAAATCTGACATTAACAGTTTGGCGCCGTCTGTGGGAACGACTTGATCATCAAAATCAATCGTGTTAACCACCGATCAAAATCCTTCGGTGATGCCTCCTAAAAAGACTGTTCATCCTTCAACTTCAAGGCAGGCACCACCTCCGCCCGGTGAGACGGAATTCGCACCTGCCCTCCCACCTGTTCCGGCAGATATCCCTCAAGGAGCCCCGAATATGCCATCAACAAATCCATTATTGGAGGCTTCTGGAAATCAGGATGATGTCCTACGATTCCTCGGGAACACTCTCCTAACTCTAAACGCCGGAGTTCAGGCACTGTCAAATCGACTTGATCAGCACTTCCCTGAACCGCAAAGACAACCCTCCGAAGGGTTACCGCCGCCACCTGTACCAGTTGCTTCCAGGCATTCTATGGATGAACCACAGGTCCCGTCACTTGGCGGCCATCCCCCTGTGCCGTCTCCACATTCTATACATTCCAGTTCGTCTCGACAACCTCAACCGCAAGGCTCCAACGCCGAAACGTCTAGCTATACCTTGCCATGGGAAGGGGATCTCAAAAGAATCCAAGACCGTTTTGATCTCATGGAGCAGAGATACCAGGCAAATCGGCCATCTGCTGTCATGGCGGCTATACATCAATCTGAATCTCCCTTCACAAGCGAGGTCATGGAAGCCCCGTTGCCCAGAAAGTATCGAACGCCTATTATCGCTCCGTATACAGGCATTGGCGATCCTCTGGAACATCTGGAAACATATAGGTCCCTCATGGAGTTGGAGGGACATGGTTCAGAAATCATGTGTAGGGCTTTTCCCCTTACGTTGAAGGAAGCGGCTCGTACGTGGTTTCGGGGGTTAAAGCCTCTTTCCATCAGTTCCTTTTCCCAATTATCAGAGATATTTCTTTCTCAATTCATGGGAAGTATTCGCATTAAAAAGCCAGCCTCCCATCTGATGAATCTAAAACAGCAACATGGGGAGACAATAAAAGAGTTCACAGTACGGTTCACTGCCGAAGCCGTTCAAACTGAGGGTTACACTGAAGAAAAGGGTCTCACAGCCCTCATAGCTGGAATAACGAGTGAGAGGTTTAGGTTTGCCTTAGATAAGAGTCCGCCGAAAACTATGGCGGAATTCCAAGCCAAAGCTCAGAAATATATCAATGCAGAAGAAGTCGCATTGACACGCCATGGAGTACAAAGTAAGAAACGCAAGCCAGAAGGAACTTCTACAGAAAAAAAATACCATCGCGATCAGCGCGATCGATCTCCCAAGAAGCCTTACTCTGGTAAATATCATAATTACACTCCTCTTAATCGGTCTCCTGAAAAGGTTCTAATGGAGATAAAACACAAGCCATATGTGAAGTGGCCTGCAAAGATTAAATCCGATCCCGAGAAGAGAGATAAGAGTAAGTTCTGTTACTTCCACAAAGATCACGGGCATAGGACTCAGGACTGTATCTCTCTACGAGACCATATCGAAGCACTTATCCGAAAAGGCCATCTCCAGGATTATGTTGCTCGTAAAAATCGGTCACCAGAAAGGGCGAAGACCTCATCTCGCCAAAAGGAACCGTCTCAAACCGACCAAGAGGATGCTGAGCCCACAGGAGAAATTCGCACTATCGTCGGGGGTCCAGCTTGCGGGGGTGACTCTCAAGCTTCAAGAAAGGCATACGCTCGAAAGGCGTCCAAAGAACCCCAGAAGATCTATTGGCTGGAACAAACTTCCAATTCTTCGAAAGCTAGCCACCCCCCAATTTCTTTCACCCTCGAAGATGCAGCGGGAATTCATTTCCCTCATGAAGATTCCATCGTAGTCACACTGAAGGTATCAAATTATCTGACTCATCGAATTATGGTGGATACAGGTAGCTCGGCCGATATTCTGTATTTGGAGGCTTTCGACAAGATGGCACTTGCCAGAAACCTCCTCAAGCCAGTATCGACCCCTCTTGTCGGCTTTGGAGGAGAAGTGGTGACACCTGAAGGAAGTATCGATCTCCCAGTCACCTTTGGGGAGAGTCCAGCGAAGACCACCGTCTTCGTAAACTTCCTCGTCGTGGATCGAAAATCAGCATATAACGTCATCTTGGGGAGACCGTCTCTAACTAAGATTGGAGCGGCCTTGCACCCTTCATATTTATGCGTTAAATTTCCAACCCCAAATGGCATAGGGGTCGTGCGAGGAAGTCAGCAGGAGGCACGGTCCTGTTACCAGATAGCCCTCCAAGATCGAAAGAAGGCTCAAGCGACACCTGTCATGGAAATAGTTCAAGGATCACCCGACGTTCTCGCCACCACGTTGGATCCAAGAGAAAGTGCTCTGAAATCAGGAACTCCAGGGGAGGAAACAGTGGCGATCCGCTTGACCGAAGACGACTAGTTCAAGATCGTGTACATCGGTTCCTCATTAAATAGTATCCACCGCGAAAATTTGATTCGTTTCCTCACTGAATACCAGGACGTGTTTGCTTGGTCTCATAAAGATATGCCGGGCATCGATCCTAATGTCATCGTACATCGTCTCAACATTGACCCAAAGCATAAACCCGTACATCAGCGTCGACGTGCTTTCACTGCAGAGAGACAAATGGCGATCAAAACTGAAGTTGAGAAGCTGCTCGCGGCAAATTTCATAAAAGAAGTTGACTACCCACAGTGGGTCGCCAACGTAGTTCTCGTCCGGAAAGCTAATGGCAAATGGAGGATGTGCGTCGATTATTCAGACTTAAACAAAGCATGTCCCAAAGATAGCTTCCCGACACCACGAATCGATCAGTTGGTCGACTCGACAGCTGGACACGCCCTCCTCAGTTTTATGGATGCTTACTCTGGTCACAACCAGATTATGATGCATCCACCTGATGGCCAACATACTGCCTTCATCAGAGATCGAGGACTATATTGCTACCAGGTAATGCCGTTTGGACTTAAAAATGCAGGGGCCACTTATCAGCGTCTTGTCAACAAAATATTCGCTGCTCAAATCGGTAGGAACATGGAAGTTTATGTTGACGATATGCTTGTGAAGAGCATCGATGAAGATGACCACATTCCTGATCTTCGAGAAGCCTTTAATCTGATGAGGAAGTATCAGATGAAATTAAATCCAGAAAAATGTGCGTTTGGAGTATCTGCAGGAAAATTTCTTGGATTCATGGTTGGCCAACGCGGAATTGAGGCGAATCCAGAAAAGATTAAAGCATTGATAGAGATGAAATCCCCAGTGACTCTGAAGGACGTTCAGCGTCTAGCTGGTCGCATCGCATCATTGAACAGGTTCATCTCGCGAGCATCCGACAAGTGCCTGCCCTTTTTCAAACTCCTTCGTGCAACGGCCAAGTCTGATTGGAAGTGGACACCTCAATGTGAAGAAGCTTTTCAACAACTGAAGCAATATATGAGCACTCCCCCCATTTTATCTAAGCCTGTGGCGCATGAGCAACTCATTCTTTATTTATCTGTGTCTTCCACGGCCGTTAGTGCCGCCTTAATAAGAGAAGATTCCGGGGTACAAAGGCCCGTTTATTATATCAGTCGAGCAATGGTTGATGTAGAAACTAGGTATTCTGATTTGGAGAAACTGGCCCTAGCCTTAATCACGGCAGCTCGAAAACTGCGACCATACTTTCAAGCCCATGCCATTTTAGTACCAACAAATCATCCACTACGTCAAGTCCTTCAAAAGCCTGAGGCTTCCGGGCGCTTAACTAAATGGGCGGTCGAGATCAGCGAGCATGATATTTCATTCTGTCCTAGGACCGCAGTCAAAGGCCAGGCCGTGGCTGACTTCATCGCCGAATTTACATATTCTTCTGAAGATGGCGTCATGACCAGCGATCAACCTCCTTGGTCGCTCTTCGTGGACGGGTCGTCACGGGCCAGTGGCAGTGGAGCGGGCCTGATTTTAGTGGCTCCAGACGGGTCGCATTTTCAATACGCTCTGCGTTTCGAATCACGCGTATCTAATAATGAAGCAGAATATGAGGCCCTTATTGTTGGCCTCGAGCTAGCCGTTGTCCTCGAAGTCCAGAATTTGATAATTCATAGCGACTCCCAGCTCATTGTCAACCAAGTTCTTGGCGAATTCGAAACCAAAGAAGAAAGAATGGCCTTATACAAATCTCGTGTCCTCATCCTGCTCGCCAAACTGAAGACTTACAAAATATTCCATATCCCTCGCGAGCAGAACCAACTTGCCGATTCCTTGGCAAAACTCGCTTCTGCACCAGAATCAGAACTATCACATTCGATCCCCATCGAGCACCGTCAACACTTGAGTATCGACCAAGTAACTCCTGAACAAGTTGTTTCGGTACAATCGTCTCCATGCTGGATGGATCCTATCATCCTTTATCTCAGAGATGGATACCTACCAGAAAACAAGAAAGCTGCAAGACAAATTCAGCTTCGAGCTGCCAGGTACACCTTACAAGATGGAATCTTGTTGCGAAAAAGCTTCTCCTTGCCTTATTTGAGGTGTCTTCATCCAGAAGAAGCACATCGTGTTCTAGATGAAGTACACCAGGGGGCATGTGGTAATCATCCCAGGGGGCGATCTCTAGCATATAAAGCGATGAGGCAAGGATATTATTGGCCTACTATGAAAGCAGATGCCATAGAATTTTCTAAAAAATGCGACAAGTGTCAATGATATCAACCTATACCTCGCGTACCGTCTGAGCGGATGACCCCAGTCGACAGCCCTTGGCCTTTTGCTCAGTGGGGGATCGATATCATCGGTCCCTTACCTATGGGAAAGGGACAGAATAGGTTCGCGATCGTGGCGGTTGATTATTTCACCAAATGGGCCGAGGCAGAACCATTAGCCAAAATTACTGAAAAACAAACTACTAAGTTTATATGGAGAAATATTATATGTCGCTTCGGACTTCCTCATACTATAATTACCGATAACGGAACGCAGTTCGACAACGCAGCCTTTGATGAATTTTGCGACAAATGGAAAATACGTAATCTCCGCACTTCTCCATATCATCCACAGGCGAATGGGCAGGTCGAGGCAGTGAATAAAATTATAAAGCATCATTTAAAGACCAAGCTAAGTGAATGTAAAGGGGTGTGGCCAGAACTACTTCCAGAAGTGTTATGGGCCTACAGAACCACAGCTTGTACATCGACAGGAGAAACTCCTTTCTCCTTAGCATTTGGTGTTGACGCAGTGGTACCAGTGGAAATTCAAGTGCCCTCATATCGGATCGAACAGTATGATCCCGCGAGCAATCAGGAAAATATCCGACTTCATCTCGATCTCTTGGAAGAGCGAAGAAATGCTTCCCAAGTACGAGTGGCAGCATATCAACAACGTATTGCTCATTATCGAAATGCAAAGGTTCGACCTAGATCTTTCCAGTTCGGAGATTTGGTTCTAAGGCGAAATCTTGGAGTTCCTGTTCGTTCATTGGATCCGAATTGGGAAGGCCCGTATCGGGTTATTAGGGTTGTGCGACCCGGTACTTATTATCTTGAAGACATGCACGGGAAGCCTGTACGTCGCCCTTGGCACGTGGAGCATTTGCTAAGATACTACCCCTAGATTCGATGTAGTTTATCATAACATTTTATGAATAAAGTGAAAGATATCTTTTGGCCGCTACTTCCATTTATATGGACCCGAATAGCCCTGAAGAGTGCTTATACATCCTCTTGGCCAATTGCCTACCCTTGGTAGGGCTGAAATCATTACTAGTTGGTCGCTTCTCCATTCTCATGGACCTGAACAGCCCCGAAGAGAATGAATACCATCTCTTGACCAACCTTCTGCCCTTGGTAGAATCAAAATCTCAATCGATAGATCAGTCTATCTCAACGCGGACATGGTCTCACGACCCCCGGATTGAGTCTAATTCATTTTTTCATGAGTTAGTTACTCGCGATTGGTGAGGAGGAATCGCACTCCAAAATGCGAACACCACAGCTCGTGCCCAAATTAGGGCAGCGAACGGGGTCACATCCTGATCGCGAGCAGCTTAGTTCATGCTCGAATTAAAGGGTCACATCTCTGACGAATCCATTCAAGATTAACAAGCCAAAAATGAAAGATGAAGGGAGAACAGCAACGAAACAGCAATACTTCCAAAAATATCTTTTCATTGATAATCATATGATTACATATACATGAGCGCAGATACAAGAGAAGAAAATAAAAGGAAATCAATCGCTAGGAGGAGCCACGCTCTCGACTTCAGGGCCCATTTCAGGAGCCCCTCCAGCCTGCGTGGCTTCGGTCACCTCGTTCTCGGCAGCAGCTTGCTCTTCTGCAGCGATGATGGTCGCGACTCGACCGAATTCCCCCATATCGAAGGATGGGATCATTCGTTGCACTACTCTCAGTGCAAAGTCTCGACCAGCATCGTATGACTCATATCGTTCATCGTCATACAGCTGCGAAGTCCGGAACTCGGAAACTGCCCGAGTACCTTCCTCCGAGAGCATTTTTACAAGGGCGACTCTCTCCTCGTCCCAGTGGATCGAGTCGTCCTTAAGCTGCGCAAGAGCGGTGCGCTCCCTAGTCAAGTTGTCGTAGGCCTCCTTGAGCTGCGACCTGGCTCCCGCGAATTGCTCCTCTAATGAGATCTTGTCCTGTCGGAAGATCTCCCTCTCTCTCTCTGCCTTCTCCTTCAGACCCGTGAGCTTCGCGTAGTCTGAGTCCAAGGCCTGATACCTGTCGGTCAGGACTTGGATCTTCTCAATGAGGATCTTTTTCTCCTCATCTCTCTTCGAGATCACTGCCTCATGAGCCTTGAGCAGTTGATTTCTTCCTTGAACTGCCTTTTCCAAGGCAGTCCTCTTTCCCTCGGCCTCCTCTATCGTGCGACGGGCGGCAACGATATCACGCCTCGTTCGCAGAATCAGATCTAAACCCTGCACAGAGATGAAAAGTATAAGATTTCTGGAATGTATCAACAGGTCGAAACAGATCTTGACAGTCTTACCTGAACCATCCTCATCCCCGCTTCAAGGATAAGGTTCTCAGGGCTTGGCTCGGGGAGAGAGCCGAAGGCGTGAGGCGGAACGTTCTCGAACAAGAACTTGCACACAGGGTGGAGGTGGCGTGGAATCGAGTACGTCCCGCTCCCAGACGGTTGGGCAACGACCAAACCGGTCTGCTCGCGAGGCGGAGGCATGGACTCGCGAGCAGGTCCCTGCTCGGCAGTTGGGACCAGTTCCCGAGCAGGAGTTGACTCTTGAGGCTCTACCTGCTCTCGAGCCTCTTCAGCTGGGGGGCAGCTGGACCCCACCCCATCTGGGGAGTTGTCTGCAATGTTGATCACTGGTGGCCCAGGTGCGACCACCAGTGAAGGGATAGTGGGCCCAGCTGGGGCCCCCGCCATGCTCGCGGGAAGGGCAGACTGATCGTTGCCCGAGCGGATGGAAGATTGAGACGGTTCGGCAGGGGCTTTCTTCTGCCTTTTTGAACCTGTGCCCTTCAGACGGGGCAGTAGGCCTCTCTTCTCTCCAGCCTTCGTCATTTCGACTTCTCTCCTGGATATGAGGCCTGCTGCTGCAAGTCGCGAAGGAGATAAGCAAGCCTCGATATGCCTATCTCCGACAGGCACCTTGTACACTCTGACGATCTTCTCGTTGATCCCACCCTTCAAATTCGGTTTCCGCAAAGCTGGGATACCTGCGAGCACAAATCATGGTCAAAGCGAAACCCTAAAATTTATTCTAAGGAAACTGCACAATACGGGATTGTCTACCTTCACAGAAAAATCGGGTCACTCCTGGACCCCTGGAGGAGGCAGACTCCCAGCTCCCGGAAGTATAGAACCACCGCTTCCTCCAGCCGGGATAGTTCGAGGAGGGCTTACCCAACACGAAGTTATCCCGGTGCCAGTAACATAAATAATACCAGCCTTCGCTGGATGGAGCTTTCTTCAGGCGGAACATACGGAGGAACTCCTCCGCCGTGAGTTCCCCGTTGCCAGCCTGAGCCCAAAGGGCAAAGGAGCCCAACACCACCCTCCATCCGTTCACAATAAGTTGCCCAGGGGCAATCTTGTAACTTCGTAATACATCGCGAACAAAGGGATGGAGGGGAAGGCGTACCCCCAAGATGAGCTGGTACTCGTAAAATGCTACGCATCCTGGGGGGGGGGGGGGGGGGGAGTCGGGTGTTTCTCCACCTCCGGGCAAGCGGAGAGTTACAGAGGCAGGGATTTGGTATCTCTCCCGGAGCTCAGCCAGCCGGTCCTCCGATAAAACGGAAGGGTACCCGGCTGCTGTGTATCTCCCCGCCGAAACCCTTGCACTGCTGGAGGCAGAGGACTCCGGAGTGGCATCGCCAAGGGGGACAGTGGTCTCGTCAGAGTTCCCAGCCATGGGGAGATGAAAATAAAAGAAGAAGAAAAAGGAAGTAATACCAAGAAAAAGAAAGATTGAGCACCGGAGGAAGAAGAAGAATGGAAAGGAAGGGTTGCAGGATTCTTTCGAAAAAACTTCTGTAGAAACTCAAAGAAATGGCGGACTCCGTATATTTATAGGCAATCATTCCGCCGTATCTGATGGCACGTGGCAGTCCCTTGTTGGACACAGCGCTCGAGCAGGCACGCCCATTAACTCCTCAAACACGTGGCGAGCGCCCCTTCATTTCCCATCAGCGAAAAGGCTGCGAAAAGCTGGCGCTCATTAATTTCAGCCCATCATGAGGGGTGTCATTCTCGATGAAGGTAGCGAGCGGTTTCGTGTGATAGTGAGCTAAGTCCTTTCCTTAAGAATTCTTGACGGCAAGGACTTGGGGGGCATCTGTTATAGGCAAAATGGTGGAGATAAGATTTCACGTGGAATGTCCATTCGACTCTCGAGATCATCTGATCGAGAGTCGAATATTGGACAAGTGCGGGATGTCCATTCGACTCTCGAGATCATATGATCGAGAGTCGAATATTGGACAAGTGCGGGACGCCCATTCGACTCTCGAGATCATCTGATCGAGAGTCGAATATTGGACAAGTACGGAACGTCCATTCGACTCTCGAGATCACCTGATCAAGAGTCATAGATTGAAAAATACAGAGCAGCTATTCGCAAGTCCCGAGTCTTCATAACTGATAGTCAAATACGGAAAAGCTCGATCCGCGAGCATACCTTCTCACAAGTCGTTGAAAGACATTACACCCAAAGTATGTATTTGGACTCGCGACCACATTTTAACCTGCGAGCAGCTTTACTACGGGCGTCTCCTTCCTTTTCGGAGGCCATGACTCCCAACTACGGGCGTCTCCTTCCTTTTCGGAGGCCATGACTCCCAGCTACGGGCGTCTCCTTCCTTTTCGGAGGCTATGAATCCAACTATGGCTTCCGGCCGGATCCAGTCGGATTTCAAGGGATCACCATCTAGGGGCGTGATTGTTGGAATATATCATTGGGTTGGATCTGACGGGAGATGGGATCTTATCCCATGAAATCAGCGGATTCTCAGTATCGTATGCGACATCAGCGGGATTTCGACATCTCACGTAACAGATTGGATTGTTTCAGATCTATATAAGGGGATGGCTCCCTTGAATAGGAGGTACGTACTCATCATTCAATCTGGGTCCCGTTTTGCTTGGCTCCTCTTCTGTGGCCTAACTTAAGCGTCGGAGGGCTAACGGCTGGTCCCCAGCCACCCTTATTCGCTGTCTTGTTTCAGGTCTGGTGGTGGAAATCCCTCCCGGAACAAAGGAGAAAAGCCGGAGGATCTCGTTACAAAATCTGACATTAACAGTTCGGTTGTCAGTTTCTTCAAATTATAAACTGCTTTCAACCGAACCAAACTGACTATATATATATATATATATATATATATATATATATATATATATATATTAATGTTACCCCTACCATATGGCCCACCTAGATAATATCTTATATATCCATGCCGTCCAATCATTTTCTCAACCCATTTTAGGATGTGTTTAGATTTAAATCTCAGGTGGACTACACCACAGGAAACAATGTTGATTGAGCCCTTGCCATTAAAAATGTCCTCGAGCCCACTTGAAGAAGATTTGCAATGTGTATTTGCCATCCAACCCGTTGATAAGGTCAAATAGACCTGGATGAAGGGAAAAGTCAAATTTCACTTTCAGCTTGATTCAAAACTTTTATGGCCTATAATTATAAAAAGTTTTAATGGTCATTCATTAGTTTTTACATTGTTGTGGTCCACCAGAGATTTGGATCCTCTTAATTTTTTGAATGTTGTCACGAAACCGACAAAACTGACAGAATCAAACCAACCCGAATTTATCCAGTTCGATTCGGTTAGTGAGGCTTCATTGGTTCGATTTGGTTGTTAGATATTCAAAACTAATTGAGTCGGTTCGGTTGGGTGTCACCGCTCAAAACCGAACCGACCGAACCATGCACAGCCCTATCCACAACCCATCATGTGGTGCCCACCTTTGATGTGGACCATCCATCATGTGGGTTGTCCATCATGTGGGGCCCGTCTTGGATATGGGGCATTCTCGTTGGACGCGAATTGCTTGCGAAAGCCTTTCGCAAGCATCTCCTACACTCGGAATCCAGGTGGGGCCCACCGTGATGTTTGTGAGAAATCTACGCCGTCCAACCATTTTATGAGATCATTTTAGGCGTTGCGACAAAAAATGAACAGGATCCAAGACTCAAGTGGGCCACACTAAATCAAAAGGTGGGTAGGAAAATTCCTACCGTGGAAACCTCTATGGGGTCCATAGTGATCTTTATATGCCATCCATACCGTTCATAATGTCATTCCTACTGAGATGAACTAAAAACACAAATATTATCCTAATTCAAAACTTCTGTGGCCCCATGAATATTTCAACTGTGGAAGTTCAATCGTCACGTTTTCGGCCCCCTTGAGTCTTGGATCCCATTCGTTTTTCGTCACAACGCCTAAAATGATCTCACAAAACGGTTGGACGGCATAGATTTCTCACAAACATCACAGTGGGCCCCACCTAGATTTCGAGCTCAGGAGATGCCTGTGAAAGGCTTTCGCAGGCAATCCACGTTCATTCTCATTGGCCTGACTTTTGATATGGACCATCCATCATGTGAGGCCCACCTTGATGTGGATCATCCATTATGTGGAGCCCACCATTATTAATTGCCCATCATGTGGAGTCCAACTTTGATGTGGATTGTCCATCATGTGGGCCCCACCTTCAATGTAGAGCCAAACTTTGATGTGAACCATTCATTGTGTGGGCCATCCATCATGCAGGGCCCACCTTGGATGCGGGCAATTCATCATTATGGCCTGGCCTTTAATGTGCAACATTCATTATATAGGGCCCGCCTTTGATGTTGGTCATCTATCAAGTAGGGCCCACCGTCAATGCTATTATCCATCATGTGGGGCCCACCTTCAATATCCACTACCCATCATATGGACCCACCATGCACACCCACACTGTTCATTCATGTGGGCCCCGCCTTGATGTTTACCTACCATACAACCTATTCATGTAGTTGTATAGACTTAGAGCTAGACACGAACTGAGTTTAACCGTTTGGATCGACTCGGATCGACTCGGTAAAACCCTATTCGAACAGAAAGTCTTATTGTTCGAACTTTGTTCAAACACACATGATGTGTTCGAAAAAAAATTCAATTCAATTTCAAACACAGTCCTATTGGACTCGACTTGAATATTGATCGACTCGTTCGTTCGACGAGAGAGAGAGAGAGAGAGAGAGGAATGCTCACTTGGGCACTTCTGGTGAGAGACACACGTAAGCACTTTTTCTTTGCTCATCGCACGTGATGTGAGCCCAAAATCTGAGCCGTCCATGTGATGCAGCACCCCAAAAAACCCCTAGGGCCCATCTTTCAACTTATTCCAGAACTTTGGTGGGCCATGAAAGAAGGAAACAGTTTCACGTGCCTTGATTTGCCTCTTGCTTTCTGCTGCTGCCCACCAGAGTTTTGGATCAGGTTGAAAGATGGGCCCTAGGGGTTTTTTGGGGTGCTGCATCACATGGACGGCTCATATTTTGGGCTCACATCACATGCGATGAGCAAAGAAAAAGTGCTCACGAGTGTCTCTCACCAGAAGTGCCCAGGTGAGCATTCCTCTCTCTCTCTCTCTCTCTCTCTCTCTCTCTATATATATATATATATATATATATATATAGAGAGAGAGAGAGAGAGAGAGAGAGAGAGAGAGAGAGGAATGCTCACCTGGGCACCTCTCTCTCTCTCTCTCTCTCTCTCTCTCTCTCTCTATATATATATATATATATATATAGAGAGAGAGAGAGAGAGAGAGAGAGAGAGGTGGGCCGTTAAAAGTCGGGCACGTTAAAAGTGCATGTTAAAAGTCGGGCCATAATGATGAATGGCCCACATCCAAGGTGGCCCCCACATGATGGACTTCCCACATCAAAGGCAGGGCCCACACAATGAACAATTCACACCAAAGGTTGGCCCCAAATTATAGATGGTGGATGTGCAAAGACCAAACAGACTTTAGGGATAATTACTCGGATGTTGGAAACAAACATGTTTTTCTACTGTTTGGTTAATATGGATGTTGTTTGCCAAACATACTTATTTGCTAATTAAGTAGAAACCAAAATAAGTTACTTAGATGATAATTAGCTTAGGGTAAGACTCCGACGGGTAAAAAGGCCTGACCCAGACCAACATAAAGTTCATTAGGCCAAGGCCTGAGACTGAATCCAGCCAGTACCCGATCCAAATCCAAACGCGAACTAATAAAAGATACTACGCTAAATATTAGCATTTTAATTAAGTGTACTTGGGCTGGGCCTCTCCACTTCCAAGGCTTTAGGAGTTAGGCCTGAGATCAATCAACGGATCTAAATGCCTGACCCTGACATGGCCACAAAGAGGACTGGACCACAGCCTGCCTTGGGCTAGCCCAGCCCATCTGATCACTACATGCATTGTTAGTTGCAGTGAAACTCACTCTGTCAGTATAAATTCCAGCGAGATCCAATGCAGGTATTTGCCTATCTTTAACAATGGCACCTGGTCCAATCAAATCCCACTAGGTTCGGTCATCAGGTAATCCGCTTCCCCTAAAATCTGAATTTGCCTACAGTGTGAATTCTCTACTCATTATGACCGCACCAGGTAACAAATTCTTACCGTTGAAATCATGGGCTATTGCTGATGGAGCATAGCACAACCGGACAATCATAATCCTTAAAGAAAAGGTGGCTGATTTACACCAAAGCAGCCACTGCGCACAAAAAGGCCCATGGTTTCATGATCCGGGCTGTTGATATGAAGGATCCCATTATGGATGGTGATGCTTCCCTGACCATCTAAATTTAAATTCTTAGTCATCTAATCTCTGGTCTTTTATTATAGGCAATTACTTTCAATTTTCTTAACATTACTTTCTAGGCCAGCATCAAATGGCTAGGATCTTTCAATCTAGGCGACTAGGAGGACGTGGTAGGTCGATCACCGTCTTCCTAACCGGATAGTCCTCGTTTACACGAGATGAAATAAAAGGATAAAAATAGAAAATTAATTCCAAATAATTGTTTATGTTAGATTGAATGAATAGAAACGGAATTAAAATACATACAAATAGAAAACTAAACCCTAGGTAAAGTACCACACTCCAACTTAAATTCAAACTCCTAGAAAACGCAACTTACTATAAATAATAAACTTACTATTTATATAAGTCTCTCAACACTCCTAGAACTTATGGTTTTCGGACCATGTTGTTCTACTAAATATTCTAAGCCCTTTTCATGTTGCGCACTAATTCTAAAATTCTACGGATCAAAAGTTATGATCAAATTAAAACTTACTATAAATAGTAAAATTGAAAATAAACTAGCCTAATGACCATTGATCCGGTCGCGATTCCAGCATGGGCAACCCGGTGTAGCGGAGTTGGTGTAGCGGAGTTGGGTGGCTAAAGTAGCCCGTGCTACTCCAAAATCATATATTATATGTCTAAAAACTCATTCCGGATTGCGAGATACGATCATTTTATGATCCGGATCGTTTTCGACTCCGACCGGTCTTCTTTTGGTCCATCTTGACCATGAAATAATCAGCGACTGGTTCTACATCACTATTGGGCTGTGGGGCTCACCTGATAAACACTCTAGACATAGGACAATGATCCTACTCGTGCGAATGACCATCTTGACATCTATGATTATCGGGCTCTAAATGGTAGATCTCTCAATCTGCGACTGAGACCGACCTCCCGTTCTGAGTCGAGAAAAGACTCAGCCGATTGGGCTGATTCACATTCTAATCTCAATCCTAGCCATGGAATTTCCACAAAATTCGAAACATGATCACTATAGCATTTCTTTCAAGCACAAATACATACAACCAGAGACACGCACTACATCAAGACATGTGTCTTGATTTACTTACGTAGTTTTAAAATGAGTAGTAGAAGAAGGAAATCGATCAATGGCCTGCCAACAAGGCCTGCGATCGACGCTCATAACGGAAACCATTCCCCATCGAATCGTCAGCGACCACACATAAATCCCATGAAGCTTTCCCTGACTCCTTGGTCTATCACACGCGGTGAAGAAGCCGTCTTCTGGGGACAATCCGCCACTCCCGTCAGTACGAAAACTCACTGCAACCTTACCGCCCCTATAATTAGAGCTTTGGGGATTGAAGTAGTCCAAAAATTGCAATACAGTGGTCCCCTGATCATACGCATAGAATTGGAAGTTAACATAGTCTATAACGTGCCCATATTTCTTCCACAAAGCCAAGTAATGGCTTTGAACTTCGTCGTCATCAAAAGATGATATCGATGCGAATGAAATAACCCCATTTCCCTTGAGCGTTGTCACGAGCCGTCCGATGCACTCCGCAAATGTGTTGGGGTCGGCCTTGAAGTGTTCGTAATCGATGTCAATACCATCCAAGCCATACTGTTTGATGATTTTGGTGAGCGACGAAACTGCATTGCCGACCCAAGAGTCTACTGAAGATGGGGTGAAATAAGCATAGCCAGAACCCGCTCTATCGCCTCCTAGGCTAAGGCCCACCTTCACGTTCCCATGGTTGGCCTTGATTGATTGGACTTGGGAAGGGCTAAGGTTATCAGAGTCCCAGAAGACGTTGAATTGTCCATTGGTGGAGGAGGGAGAATCGGTGGTGTAGTCGATAGCGAAGGAGAGAAGGAAGTGGATATCAACAGACGGATTTATGGGGACGTTGGAGAACTTGATATTATTGAATTCAGCACCAATGTATTCGCGGAAGAGCTTGGAATTTGGGGCTGCTTGGGATGGTGAGAGAGTAAGGAGGAGAACTTGAAAGAGGATGAGAAAGGAGAGGAGAATGGTGGAGGCCATTGCAGAGGAATGTGTTTGTAATGTGTTTGTCTTGTGTTTGGAGGGAAATTGATGTAATTAATTTATAGCAGGCGTGGTGGGAAATTTGTTAGGCTTCACGAGCCCATCGCGGTGTGGTCCACAGGAAACAAATTTGTGTACCTAGCTCGTAACATGAAAATCCGAACTGTTCATAACATCGGGCACACATCGGCAGGCCAGAGGCGTGCATTCAAGGTGGATCATCGGCAAGTTGTAATGGAGGCATAGCCTGCCTTATGAGTGGACTGGCCTGGTTTGTGTTACGGGTCATCTGTTGTGGCAGGGCTCACCTTTCCACATGGATCAGATTTCCCACGCAGGTGCTAGGTTGGCACGTGTAGAAATGCATGTTGGCGATGTTGCAAAAGCTGGGGAGATTGATTGGTGGCCCAACCACATGGGTTCGGTTCTAGAAAGAAAGGGAAAAGGGGAAGTGCCGTTCCAATGTAGCAGTCGTCGGGTTTCTTTTGTACACTTGGGAGTAGGGACAAGGGGACAAGGGGACGTGCCGTTCCATCCACACCTCTGCTATTACGCCCGTATTACTTGACGCTATCGTTGATTTTATGGAAAGAGCCTGGCTCAAATACAAACGTTTGCAAGATAGGTTATCTTTCAAGCTGGGGTATTTCGGTCCATTTAATCGTGGAAGGCGGTACTCAAAATAACATTCTATATTGCCACTTATAGTCGCACGGAGTCAGTTCCACAACAGATTTGACATATAGAAAGATTTTCAATATTACAGTTATGCCATTGTAATTGGGTTGTCCTTTACCATCATGAAACTGGGCCCACCTTCATGAAAAACAGCCATCGACACCGTCCATTCTTTTCCTAGTATCCCTTTTGGTCATGAGCTAGAAAATGACACAGATATAAGTTGTAGGCGGGCCGTTGGAGGACTGAGATACGTGTTGTTTGTGGATCATTAAAAACTACCTGTCTTCTATGGTCCACTTGATGGTTTGATTGCCTTTGATATTGTATCCATTTCAGTACAGCTCTCGATAAATCTAGGTGGATGGTACCGATCAAGTAGATGAGAAATGGTGGGGCGTACGTACGTTCCCATGTACAAGTGCGCCTACTGCATGAGGATCAATTTGGTAGCACCCAATAGTGTAGAGAAGACGGTCCATCCCCTTACCGTGGGGTCCACCATAATGTATGTACTTTGTATCCACTCCGTCCATACGTGTTTTTGAATCATTTTAGTGAATTTGGGAAAGAACTGAAGAAAATCTAAATATCAGTTGGAACACAATATAGAAATTAGTGGAGACCGAGTATCGTAAGACTACAAATTTCTAATGCCTCTCACGGCTTACGTAAATTTCTACTCAATGTTTATGTGACATCTAATCTGTCGTTGATATTGTCTCGCATATCCTTGGATCAAGTTGAAAAACAAATGTCAACCTTCTAAAATAAATTAGAAAATATTACCAGATTTATATTACTTTCATGAATAATTCCTATCATGGCCTTGGCTGGCCCTAACCTGACCCCAGCTAGACAAACCGGGGTCCGTAACGGGAGCTCTACCGGATGACTGAAGGTGTTGACCTTACCCAATGGATGGGCTTTTGACTCTTAGTGTGACAGGTGGGCCCACCGTTAATACCCTTTAGGTGAGACCCCGACGACGGAGGAAAAGGGCCCGGACCCAGACAATAAAGTTCATTAGGCCAAGGCCTGAGACTGAATCCAGCCAGTACCCAATCCAAATCCAAACGTGAACAAATAAAAATATATACACTAACAATGGTAATAGGATATTAACATTTTAATTAAGTGTGCTTGGGCTGGGTCTCTCCACTCCTCAGGCTTTAGAAGTTAGCCCTGAGATCAATCACGGATCTAAGTGCCTAATCCTGACACGGCCACAAAGAGGACTGGACCACAGCCTGCCTTGGGCTATCCCTGCCCATCTGATCACTACATGCATTGTTAGTTGCAGGAAACTCAGACTCTACCACTCTGATCTCCCTAAAATCCAATGAGACCCTATGTGGGTCATGCCCTAAAATAATCTCTCCAAATGGATGGACAGTGTGGATACGACACACATCATCGTGGGGTCATTGCCACACCCTAACTAGTGGGCGTAGCAAAATTTTTCTCCTACGTGGGGGCGTTTGCCTATCTTTGACAATGGCATGTGGTCAATCAAATCCAACCAAATTAGGTCATGGTTAGGTCACCGGGCAATCCGCTTCCCCTAAAATCTGAGTTGGCCTACAGTGTGAATTCCCTACTATTTATGACCGCACCAGGTGGCGAATTCGTACCGTCAAAATCATGGGCCCAGTACTGATGGAGCATAGCACAGGCGTACAATCATAATCCTTAAAGAAAAGATGGCTGATTTACACCAAAGCACCCACTACGCACAAGAGGGCCCATGGTTTCATGATCCAGGCTGTTGATATGAAGGATCCCATTATGGATGGTGACGCTTCCCTGACCATCTAAATTTAAGTTCTTAGACATCTATCTCTGGTCTTTTATTCTGAACATTTGCTTTCAATTTTCTTAACATTGCTTTCTGGGCCAGCATCAAATGGCTAGGATCTTTCAATCTAGGTGACTATTGGGCTGTGGGGCTCACCTGATCAACAGTCTATATAGCAGGACAATGGTTGTGCTCGTACGGAATGACCACCTTGACATCTATGATTACCAGGCTCTAAAGAGTAGAATTGGGATTTTGGGGTCTCTCAATCCGCGACTCGGACTGACCTTCCGTCTTGAGTCGAGAAAAGACTGGGCCGAGTAAGGCTGAGTCACCTTCAAGTCTCAATCCCGATTCACGGTGCTGAATCAGATTGGACTCGACTGTGTTCGAGTTGACTCAGACCGAGTCAACCCAGACGGTTCATCAATCCTTGCCTAACAATTTCCACAAAATTCGAAATATGTTCACTATAGCATTTCTTTCAAGCACAAATACATACACCCAGAGACGCACTACATCAAGACATATTGATCTACTTACATAGTATTAAAATACGTAGTAGAAGAAGGAAATCGATCAATGGCCACCCGCCAACAAGGCCTGCGATCGACGCTCATAACGGAAACCATTCCCCATCGAATCGTCAGCGGACCACACAAAAATCCCATGAAGCTTTCCCTGACTCCTTGGTCTATCACACGCGGTGAAGAAGCCGTCTTCTGGGGACAATCCGCCACTCCCGTCAGTACGAAAACTCACTGCAACCTTACCACCCCCATAATTAGAGCTTTGGGTATTGAGGTAGTCCAAAAATTGAGATACAGTGGTCCCCTGATCATAAGCATAGAATTGGAAGTTAACATAGTCTATAACGTGCCCATATTTCTTCCACAAAGCCAAGTAATGGCTTTGAACTTCGTCGTCATCAAAAGGTGCTATTGATGCGAATGAAATGACCCCATTTCCCTTGAGAGTTGTCACGAGCTGTCCGATGCATTCCGCAAATGTGTTGGGGTCGGCCTTGAAGTGCTCATAATCGATGTCAATACCATCCAAGCCATACTGTTTGATGATTGTGGTGAGCGAAGAAACTGCATTGCCGACCCAAGAGTCTACTGAAGATGGGGTGAAGTAAGCGTAGCCGGAACCCACGCTATCACCTCCTAGGCTAAGGCCCACCTTCACGTTCCCATGGTTGGCCTTGATTGATTGGACTTGGGAAGGGCTAAGGTTATCAGAGTCCCAGAAGACGTTGAATTGTCCATTGGTGGGGGAGGGAGAATCGGTGGTGTAGTCGATTGCAAAGGAGAGGAGGAAGTGGAAATCAACTGACGGATTTATGGGGACATCAGAGAACTTGATATTATTGAATTCAGCACCGATGTATTCGCGGAAGAGCTTGGAATTTGGGGCTGCTTGGGATGGTGAGAGAGTAAGGAGGAGAGCTTGAAAGAGGATGAGAAAGGAGAGGAGAATGGTGGAATCCATTGCAGAGGAATGTGTTTGTGTTTGTGTTTGTGTTTGTGTTGTGTTTGGAGGGAAATTGATTATAGCAGGCGTGGTGGGATATTTGTGAGGCTTCACGGCCCATCGCGGTGTGGTCCACAGGTAACACACGTGTGTACCTAGTTCGTAACATGAAAATCCAAACTGTTCATAACATCGGGCCCAACGTTAATTGACATTGGACCGAAAACGTGCTGGGGCACACATCGGCAGGCCAGCGGTGTGCATTGAAAGTGGATCAACAGCAAGTTGTAATGGAGGCATAGCCTGCCTTATGAGTGGACTGGCCTGGTTTGTGTTACGAGTTATCTGCTGTGGCTGGGCTGATCTTTACACATGGATCAGATTTCCCACCCAGGTGCTAGGTTGGCACGTGTAGAAATGCATGTTGGCGATGTTGCAAAAGCTGTGGAGATTGATTGGTGGCCCAACCACATGGGTTCGGTTCTAGAAAGAAAGGGAAAAGGGGACGTGCCGTTCCAATGCAGCAGTCGTTGGGTTTCTTTTGAACACTTGGGGACTAGGGACAACGGACAAGGGGACGTGCCGTTCCAGCTACACCTCTACAATTACGCGCGTATTACTTGACGCTATCGTTGATTTTATGGGTTTGGCACAGTAAAAATTCAATGAAATGGCGGCCTAGCTATCCGATCAATCTCGGAAAAATGTTATAATTTAGAAGAAGAAAAAAAGAAAAAGGCAACTGTTGATATCCAATGTGCAAAACTTACAACAATTGGATGATCATTTGTTTGGCTTAGATTCAGTCGTTCATGCAATGTGTACGTGTTGGGCTGGGCGTGTAAGAACCGAATAATGCTCGAATTGAACCAAATGCCTTGTGACCTCAGGCACTGGAATAAACTAGTTAGGACCGGACTTGTGTAAATCGGCTGTCTATCCAGCCATTGATTATAAAGAATGAAGCAAGTTCTTTGGATGAGTTCATTTCACCTTAAAAACAAGGACTCTTAATTAAGCATGTGATAACTTACACCACTCAACAATAAGTCAATATACATTGAAAGCGGAAATAAGACCTAAGCCGATAATATGAATATCGTTATACAAGTAATTACAATATTTTAAAAGGTAAATAAAAGAAAAATGAAAGGATAACTAACAACGGCATGTTCATCACTTGGTAAGATATCAGGTTTCGTGCACAAGATAGTCATTGGGCACAAAGTCTAGTTTGCCTGCTCAGCTACATTTGTAGGTAAGCATTCGTTGGAGACAATAGTCCATTCGTGGCATGATTAAGTGTTGGCGTTTTCCTCGTCACACGTGTAGAGAAGAGATGGAATTCTTTGCTGTCCGACCGGCTGGTGCCCCTGGCCGACCGGCCAGACAAAGTGGTTGGAAACACAAATTTCTCTGGATGAATTTTGTGAAGGCCGACCGGTCGTCCGACTGGCTGGCTGACCGGTCGGTAGACAGGTCGGGCCATGTGTTTTTATACACAGTTCTCTCTGGACTATTCTTTGGTGGGTCCGACCGGCCGGCGGTTTTGGCCGACCGATCGGAGGTGTGCGCGGATTGCTAGTGCAGTTTCCAAATCGGGCTATGACTCTTGCAAAACTACATATATGGAGTTTTAATTCGGGATTTGGCATTCCCACAAGGTGCTCTTCACGTCCTAGGTGAGAGAGAGAGAGAAAAAGAGAAAGAGAGGAAGAGAAAGAGGGAGAGGAAGCTTGTTGGTAAAGGAGGCATTGCTCAAGAAAGTGATTCCCGGTGCAACGACGTCTCGGCTCTTCAACGTCCTCGTGCTCGGGTGAGATCTCTCAGTTTTCTTATCCTTTCATTGTTATCCATCCCTGTGTGGGTGAAGAAGGTTTGATCCAAGCGGTGTGTGCTTGTGATCGGTTGTAACAGTTCTCTGAGATAGTGGATTGTTGATCTGGACTAGGTCCCATGGTTTTTACCTCTTTTGAGGGTTTTCCACGTAAAAACTCCTTGTGTCATGTGGTTGTTTGTTTACTCTTGATAATTGCATTACCTTAGTTCATAATTCTAATGCATTGGGGGGCGAGATCCTCAGGCTTGTGTGAAACGCACCCAACATTAAGCTTAGTTAAGAGAGACAATTATGATTCACGAGAATGGTTATCTAGTCGTTGCTCACTTGGCTTCATAGAAAGGCGATCTCGTTGCTCGATTGGTGTTCGCTTCCCCAAGTGTAGGGTTGCGATGTAGTAATAAACTCGGTAAGACCGAGGTTGATCCACAGGGACTATGTAGGATCTCACAAATTCATCCACAAGTGTCTATTGAAGTCTACTAATCAGATTGTTGTATAAAGTTAATGTGAGTAACAAAAGCTGTATTAAATCGAGAGTAATTAATTATAAGAAGGTACTAGGGTTTCAAGGATCCACTTGTAGCAATCCTTGATGTTCAATCCGCTGTGGTTTCTTATTCTCTCAACTAGAATTGACATTCCTGTCTGTCTAGTCGGATGATAGAACTGTTAAACCAAACAGTCTGTAATATGTAAGTTCTATGCATAAGATTCACTCAATCTAGGCTGAGCTGAGCATGCTCAATTGCATAGGTCATTCCCCTTTCCTATAGGTCCGGTTCACAATCATAACCATCCCCAAGTCCTCTCACAAGACAAGGTTAGATTAGGATTTGAATTGGATTCAAATCACCATCACAGTCCTTACATATTCCAGAAAATCAACTAAAAATAGAACTTTGGCCTGAAGTCCTTTTATGAAGAGCTTAGTACTAGAGCGCACTCCGATTCCTCGAATCATACAGGTCTATACCGTTGCAAACAAATTAAGAAGATAAGTAATTCGTCCAAACATCCATGAGTCATCACAAGACTAAGAAAAATTACTTAAAATTTTGTATAAACTTCAAACCTTAGTTCATAATCATGAATTCCAAACTAAAACCACTTAACTACGAATTAAAACATCTTGGATTCACTACAAGCTTCACCTCTTAGCCCTAGCTAAGAGGTTTAGCTGCTCATGATCCAAGGAAACATGAAACAACTACAAAAAGCATGAAAACAGCAAAGCAAACCAAAAGGAGTTGTGAAACTCCAATCTTCACTTCTACAGCCTCCAACATCGCTTGAACCCCTCCGGGATACCCTAGGAATAATCCCTAGGTGTCTATTTATAGTCTGGAGGCTCCACAACTTCGGAAGAATCGAGAAAGTGCGTAACACTTACGCAGCGCAGAGAAAATCGGGATGAATTTAGAAGTTTCTATCTCCTTTCGCACAGTCGACCGGTCATGACCGGTCGGCTTCAAAATATAGTCATTCCAGCAAGCATGGCCGACCGGTCATGACCGGTCGACCTCATTCGATCATCAGTCCAGCAAGCACCCCCGACCGGTCATGACCGGTCGGATGTTTTCGTCCATATTACAGCAGTAATGACCGACCGGTCATGACTGGTCGGTCCTTTTCATTGAGGTCCAGCAGCCTTGTCCGACCGGTCATGACCGGTCGGACGTGTTCCTACACCTCTCATCATGCATGGCTGACCGGTCGCTGACCGGTCAGGCTTCTCTTTCTTCATTCATTCTTTCTTTCTTCTTTCTTTTCTCTTCTCTCCTTGCTTGACTTTCTTTGATCTTTCTTCAAGCTTCATCCTATAGTCTTCAATACTTGTAAGGGGCCTCATTTAGCTTTCAAATGGTGGACTCTCCATCTTGTTCCTACAATCACACATCATATATTAAGTTGGTCCTTTAACATGTATATCATGCATAATGAATGATGAATTGGGGTTGGAATATGCACAATTATGAGCTCAACACACCCCCCAACCAGCATTTTGCTAGTCCCGAGCAAAACATGCGTGAAGCTAATCTCATTCTTCAGATTCAACTCTCTTTCAGAAACCATCCTTCTATACATTCCAAGGTTCATAAGTGTAAGATTCAGAAAGATTAGGCGTCAAAGGTTGGAACCGTAAATCCTCAAGACATAATAGGCATTCATATGAGATTCCCACTGATTGGTTGATAAATAGAAGGAATTGAACAAATTCATCCTAGTGTGGGTAGTGAAAATTCATTCCACGAGTTTCTAGGATTATCTTCTTTATAGATCAGCTAGACTATAGAACTCAAGGTACATAGAGCCACATCAAGCCAATGACAGGAATTTGCCTTACCGTCCTTCCGACGACTTTCACACTACGTCCCATTTCCGGCTTTGGTTACGGGTAGACCATCCCCCGGTTGGTAGTAGGTAGCCCTAATCGGAATTTTCCACCGTTTTTCCACATTCCCAATTTCATCCTTCCTTTTCCTTTTTAAATTAGATAGGATTTTTAGAAATCCATATCTTTCATTATTTTCCCATGGACAAGGATGGACAAAGTACCCCGGCCTGATTTCTCAATACCTTAATTCAAAATCTAACTAATCCCTAAATCACATAATCCCTTCAACTCATGAAAATCGTGTAATGTGAATTAGGTGTAAAAGTGTTCAGATTTTCTATCAATCATAAAAATAGGGGAGTTCACATATAAAACCATTATGCAATGAGAGATTCCAGACATCCAGCCTTATATACTTTATATCTCCTCCTCTTATGCTCATATCAACTCGAATGCATAGAACCAATGTTTTCCAAAAGAGTTTTGAATTTTTGAAAAAAATCGAAAAATTTCCACATAATTGCTTGAGATGTTGCAAAATGCTGGATTCATCCAAGCGGTCCTACACCCCCCAACTAAATCTTGCATTGTCCTCAATGTAAAAGATGCGCAATGAGCAAAACATGAGAGCAATTTGAAAATAAAAGGGAGTGAGGAATGATATTACCTGAGAGAGTGAACATTGGAAATCTTCCTCCGTCTAACAAACCTATGAAAACGAAAACAAAAGCAGCAAAATCCTAATCCTAACTACTCTATACCTCCATCAGACTAGGAGATCAATCATCCTGATACACAGGATCATTCAGGGGTATGGACATACCTTCTGACAGGAATTTCTCAAAGAACGGCTTTAATCGCTGCCCATTCGCTTTAAAAATGTTGCCGTTCCTCGGATTCAACAGCTCGACGGTCCCATATGGATAGACAGTTTGCACAATGTAGGGACCGGTCCATCGAGATTTCAATTTTCCCGGAAATAGATGTAAGCGAGAATTATACATGAGGACTTTTTGATTTATCGTGAATGTTTTGCGAAGAATATTCTTATCATGAAATATCTTCATCTTGTCCTTGTAAATTCTCGCATTCTCATAAGCGTCATTCCGGATTTCTGCAAGTTCATTCAATTGTAGTTTGCGTAACGAGCTTGCCTTGTCAGAATTGAAATTCATCTTCTTAATAGCCCAATATGCCTTATGTTCCAACTCCACAGGTAAGTGACAAGCCTTCCCATAGACAAGTCTATAGGGAGACATTCCAATAGGGGTTTTAAAGGCAGTACGGTAAGCCCAAAGCGCATCGGTAAGTCGAAGTGACCAATCCTTGCGATCGGGATTCACCGTTTTCTCCAAAATGTGTTTAATCTCCCTATTGGATATCTCAGCTTGTCCACTAGTTTGTGGGTGATAGGGAGTGCTCACTTTGTGTGTAACGCCATATTTCTTCATTAAGGCTGCAAAAGGGCGATTGCAAAAGTGAGACCCTCCATCACTTATGATGACTCGAGGCGTTCCAAACCGGGAAAGAATGTTTTCTTTTAAAAATCGAATGACCGTTTTATGATCATTATTACGGCAAGGAATGGCCTCGACCCATTTGGAAACATAATCAACAGCAAGTAAGATGTATAAATTTCCAAAAGAAGATGGGAATGAGCCCATGAAATCGATGCCCCAACAATAAAAAATTTTGATAATCAAGATGGGATTGAGTGGCATCATATTTCTACGGGAGATTCCTCCTAGTTTCTGACAAGGTTCACATGCTTTGCAAAACTCATGTGTGTCTTTGAACATGGTGGGCCAATAAAACCCACATTGCAGAATTTTCGCTATGGTCTTTTTAGCCGAAAAGTGGCCACCACATGCTTGAGAATGACAGAAGGAGATGAAACTTTGTTGCTCATCATCTGGGGCACATCTCCTTATGATTTGATCGGGACAATACTTGAACAAGTATGGGTCGTCCCATAGGAATTTTCGTACCTCCGAGAAGAATTTATCCTTATCTTGCTTTCTCCAATATGTAGGAATTGTACCTGTAGCAAGATAATTAGCAATGTCCGCATACCATGGCAATTGAGAAACAGCAAAAAGTTGTTCATCAGGGAACATGTCATTGATTGCAGTTGTTTCAGGGGAATCAGTGAGGACAAGTCGAGAGAGGTGGTCAGCTACTACATTCTCTACTCCTTTCTTATCACTATTTCTAAGTCGAATTCTTGGAGTAGGAGGATCCATCTTAATAACCGTGGTTTAGCATCCTTCTTAGAGAGAAGATACTTAAGCGCGGCATGGTCAGTGAATACAATGATCTTGGATCCAATCAAGTAGGATCTAAACTTCTCCAAGGCAAAAACCACGGCTAAAAGTTCCTTTTCAGTAGTGGTGTAGTTTGCCTGGGCTGAGTTTAGGGTTCTACTTGCATAGTAGATGACACACGGCTTTTTATCTTTTCTTTGGCCTAACACTGCCCCAATAGCATAGTCGCTAGCATCACACATAATCTCAAAAGGAAGGCTCCAATCAGGTGGTTGCATTATTGGGGCACATGTCAACATACCTTTAAGGGTGGTAAAGGCCTTTTGACATTCTTCATTCCACTCGAATGAATTTTCCTTTTGAAGTAGGTTACATAAAGGGCGAGATAGTGAACTGAAATCCTTTATGAACCTTCTGTAAAATCCTGCGTGTCCTAAAAATGACCGTATATCTCATATGCTTTTGGGTGGTGGAAGGTTGGAGATAAGATCAATTTTCGCCTTGTCTACCTCAATTCTATTTTGTGAAACGATGTGACCAAGTACAATTCCCTTTTGAACCATGAAGTGACACTTTTCCCAATTGAGCACAAGGTTCTTCTCTTCACATCTTTTTAGCACAGATTTCAAGTGCTCAAGGCACTCATCAAAGTTACAACCGAATACGGAAAAATCATCCATGAAGACTTCGAGAATGGTCCCCACCATGTCAGAAAAGATGCTCATCATACAACGCTGAAAGGTGGCAGGGGCATTACATAGTCCAAACGGCATCCGTCGATAGGCGAAAGTGCCGAATGGACATGTGAATGTAGTCTTTTCTTGATCTTCACGGGCAATTTCTATTTGGTTGTACCCTGAATAGCCATCAAGGAAGCAGAAGTGGGAATGACCCGCCAACTGTTCTAAAATCTGATCAACAAACGGTAGGGGAAAGTGGTCTTTCGGTGTGACAGTATTTAGCTTCCTGTAGTCAATGCACATTCTCCAACCGGTAGTGACTCTAGTTGGCACGAGTTCGTTATTGGCATTGACTACGATGGTTATTCCAGATTTCTTAGGCACCACTTGAGTTGGGCTCACCCATTGATACCTACATCCAATAGTTTCACCACTTCGGCCTTAACCACATCCTTCATGTTTGGATTTAGTCGTCTTTGTGGTTGCCGGGATGTCTTTGCATTTTCCTCAAGGTGTATGCGGTGAGTGCAAATCAGTGGGTCTATGCCTTTGAGATCCGCAATTGACCATCCAATGGCATTCTTGTGCTCTAATAGAGTGGCTATTAGCCTACTCTCTTGTTCCTCATCCAAGTGGGAGGAAATCACCACTGGATATGTCTCATCTCGACCTAAATAAACATATTTTAGCTCACTTGGCAATGGTTTTAGGTCGAGTGTTGGTGCCTTGATGTTAGATGGGAGGGCCTTGTTCTCATTTACAGGCAAAGGTTCAATTGGGGCCTTCCATCTTTTATTGTCAAGCACTGGCATCATCTCTAGAATGGCTTCCATCTCTAGTATTGTGTAATCATTTGTCTCATGAGAATGGGCCATACATGCCTCCAAAGGGTTGAAAAATAGTGATAAGGGGACTGTATCTTCCACGAATGATTCGATCATGTTTAATTCGTGGATATCATCATCAACTTCCCGCGGTTGTTTGCATAACTCAAATATGTTAAGCTCAAGGGTCATATTTCCAAAGGACATTTGTACAAGTCCGTTTCTACAATTGATAATGGCGTTTGAGGTAGCTAGAAACGGTCGTCCAAGTATGACGGGAATTTGAGTACCGGTGCCTATCACGGGATGTGTGTCCAAGACAATAAAATCTACTGGGTAGTAGAATTTATCAACTTGGACTAGAACATCCTCTACCATTCCTCTCGGTATCCGAATGGATCGATCAGCAAGTTGGAGTGTGGTTTTGGTGGGTTTTAATTCACCTAACCCAAGTTGTTCATAGACCGAGTATGGAATGAGATTCACACTTGCCCCCAAGTCGAGTAGGGCTTGTTTAATCTGGTAGTCTCCTATGATGCATGAGATGGTTGGACTACCTGGATCCTTGTATTTTTGGGGCACCTCTTGTTTGATGATGGCACTCAAATTCTCAGCCAAAAGCACTTTGTTGTGAACGTTATGTTTTCTTTTGATTGTACACAATTCCTTTAAAAATTTGGCATAAGATGGTATTTGTTTTATTGCATCCAACAACGGGATGTTGATCTTCACCTGCTTGAAAACTTCCAGAATCTCCAAATTTTTATCTAAAGGTTTAGGTGAAATCAACCTTTGTGGAAATGGGGCAACCGGCTTGTATTGTCTTTCCGGTTCTTTCTCTTGTGGAATATTGTTAGGGCTATCATCCTCTTTGGGAATTTCTGGATCCTTAAGCTTTGGGGCCTTCACCGGATTAGATTTGTTAATTTCTTTCCCACTTCTCAAAGTGGTGATAGCTTGGACATGTTCCGTATGATGGGAGGATGAGCTTGCATCTTGTATCTCATATTGGGTCCTAGGGTTAGGAAGAGGTTGAGCAGGAAGTGTGCCCTTCTCTCTAACACTAAGGTGAGCTTCAACTCTAGCCAGAGATGTTTTCAATTCATTGATGGCTTGGTTTGAGTTTTGATTGAATTTCAATTGCTCTTGCATGAACCCATCTATTTTTAGAGAGTTTGTCTTGTTATACTCATTCTGGACCGATACGAATGCACCCAACATCTCTTCTAGTGATACTTTTGGAGTGTTGTTTGCATTTGCAGTGGGTCCATTCCTCCAACTGAAGTTGGAATGGTTCTTCCAATTAGGATTATACGTGTTTAAGTTTGGAGCACCATATTGCTGTTGATAACTGTTTATGGCATTTGTTTGTTCTTGTAAGATGCCTTGGACTGCTGAAATTGTGGGACAATCTGGTGTAGCATGTTGATTTCCAGCACAAATTCCACAAACAGTTTCAACCTCAGTGGAGTTGATTGTTTCTCCTTTCCTTAATTCCATGGCTTCGACCTTTCTTGTAAGGCTAGCCAACCGTGCACTTATGCTATCTTCTTCTGATAAGACATACATTCCTGCCTTTTCCTTTTGTTGGCCAATCTTGGAATTTGTTGGTTTAGATGTGTCCCAAGATTGTGCACTTTCAGCCAATTCTTCCAAATAATCCCATGCTTCATCAGCTTCCTTATTCATGAACTCCCCATTACACATCATCTCTATGAATTGGCGCATGGATGGAATCAGTCCTTCATAGAAAAAACTTATAATCCGCCAATTTTCATAGCCATGATGTGGGCATGCGTTTAATAGGTCCTTGAATCTCTCCCAACATTGGGAAAAGGTTTCATCCTCCTTTTGAGCAAAGTTCATGATAAGGTGCTTAAGCATGTTCGTTTTGTGAGTAGGGAAGAATTTTTTAATAAATTCTCTGTGCATATCATTCCATGACCTAATTGATCTTGGCCTCAATGCATAAAGCCAACCCTTGGCTTTATCCTTAAGAGTGAAAGGGAAGAATTTAAGTCTTACTACATCATCAGTCACATTTGCAAAGTGCATGGTGGTGATTACCTCATCAAACTCTCTAAGGTGTTGATAGGCACTTTCACTGTCTAAACCATGGAATTTAGGGAGAAGATTGATCACTCCCGGTTTCAAATCCACATTCCCTGCATTTGGTGGAAATACTATGCATGAGGGAGTGCTCGTTCTTGCAGGTTGCAAGAAATCACGTAAAGTCCTAGGTCGGGGAACATTCTCAACCACATTCTCCCCTGTTTCAGTTTGATTTTGAACCGGGTTAGGTTGATTTGCAGCCATACTTTCAGATAAAATTGGAGAATCTAGATGTCTCCTAACACGTGGCTCTCTATCAATGCCTTCTACTATCCCCCCCTTCACTTATGAGTCGGTTATTGGAATCCCGAGCCCAATGTGGCATGCAAAACAAAAAATAAGAAACAAAAAGGAAAAAGAATTCTTCCTTCTTTTTCTTTACTCTTCTCTAAGACCGAAGCACAAGGTGTCTTGCAATGGCTAGGCCAGAAACAAAGATAGAGACCGATTTCTCCTGGTCAATAGGGGTTCAGAGAACACCCCACCCACTCTTTGAATCTTTTGAGAAAAAGTGCAGAAAAAGGAGAAAGAGGAGTAGAGATGAGAAAAGAAATCCCTGAGCACAAGGTGATCCAAGACGGCAGAGCCGACCAATAGGAATCCAGGTGGCAAAAAGGCCGACCTTTCAGAGATCCAAAAGGAGTCTCCACCCACTCTACAAGAGATGAATAAAATAAGAATGACTAGGAGAAGGAGAAGAGTAAGGTTTTAGAAGGATAGCACCTGAATTGCACTTGAAATCCTTGACTCTTCTTCGGCTTCCTAAAAATCCCTGAAAAAAATCAAATAAATAAACTAAGTTAGTCTAAAAGTCTAAAAAGAATCCTAAATAGATACTAATTTCAAAAATTTGTGAAAACCGTCAAAAATTCCCCGGCAGCGGCGCCAAAAACTTGTTCGCTTCCCCAAGTGTAGGGTTGCGATGTAGTAATAAACTCGGTAAGACCGAGGTCGATCCACAGGGACTATGTAGGATCTCACAAATTCATCCACAAGTGTCTATTGAAGTCTACTAATCAGATTGTTGTATAAAGTTAATGTGAGTAACAAAAGCTGTATTAAATCGAGAGTAATTAATTATAAGAAGGTACTAGGGTTTCAAGGATCCACTTATAGCAATCCTTGATGTTCAATCCGCTGTGGTTTCTTATTCTCTCAACTAGAATTGACATTCCTGTCTGTCTAGTCGGATGATAGAACTGTTAAACCAAACAGTCTGTAATATGTAAGTTCTATGCATAAGATTCACTCAATCTAGGCTGAGCTGAGCATGCTCAATTGCATAGGTCATTCTCCTTTCCTATAGGTCCGGTTCACAATCATAACCATCCCCAAGTCCTCTCACAAGACAAGGTTAGATTAGGATTTGAACTGGATTCAAATCACCATCACAGTCCTTACATATTCCAGAAAATCAACTAAAAATAGAACTTTGGCCTGAAGTCCTTTTATGAAGAGCTTAGTACTAGAGCGCACTCCGATTCCTCGGATCATACAGGTCTATACCGTTGCAAACAAATTAAGAAGATAAGTAATTCGTCCAAACATCCATGAGTCATCACAAGACTAAGAAAAATTACTTAAAAACTTGTATAAACTTCAAACCTTAGTTCATAATCATGAATTCCAAACTAAAACCACTTAACTACGAATTAAAACATCTTGGATTTACTACAAGCTTCACCTCTTAGCCCTAGCTAAGAGGTTTAGCTGCTCATGATCCAAGGAAACATGAAACAACTACAAAAAGCATGAAAACAACAAAGCAAACCAAAAGGAGTTGTGAAACTCCAATCTTCACTTCTACAGCCTCCAACCTCGCTTGAACCCCTCCAGGATACCCTAGGAATAATCCCTAGGTGTCTATTTATAGTCTGGAGGCTCCACAACTTCGGAAGAATCGAGAAAGTGCGTAACACTTACGCAGCGCAGAGAAAATCGGGATGAATTTAGAAGTTTCTATCTCCTTTCGCACAGCCGACCGGTCATGACCGGTCGGCTTCAAAATATAGTCATTCCAGCAAGCATGGCCGATTGGTCATGACCGGTCGGCCTCATTCGATCATCAGTCCAGCAAGCACCCCCGACCGGTCATGACCGGTTGGATGTTTTCGTCCATATTACAGCAGTAATGACCGACCGGTCATGACCGGTCGGTCCTTTTCATTGAGGTCCAGCAGCCATGTCTGACCGGTCATGACCGGTCGGACGTGATCCTACACCTCTCCTCATGCATGGCTGACCGGTCGCTGACCGGTCAGGCTTCTCTTTCTTCATTCTTTCTTTCTTTCTTCTTTCTTTTCTCTTCTCTCCTTGCTTGACTTTCTTTGATCTTTCTTCAAGCTTCATCCTATAGTCTTCAATACTTGTAAGGGGCCTCATTTAGCTTTCAAATGGTGGACTCTCCATCTTGTTCCTACAATCACACATCATATATTAAGTTGGTCCTTTAACATGTATATCATGCATAATGAATGATGAATTGGGGTTGGAATATGCACAATTATGAGCTCAACAATTGGGTTCATAGAAAGGCGATCGTTGAGGTGACTGTCTGTTGATTACTTAGGACCAGGTTTGTGGAAAAAAAATTAATAGCGGATGGATCTTCGCCAAATAGTCCATCAAGTGACTGGGCTTCATGTCTAGATGGTCATTAGGAAAGACAATATATTTGTTACCCCCACACGGTTGAGCTTCGTGGGCGAGATGGTTGTGGTTAGACAATTGACTATTCATTACACAACTACATACTTCTTATGCAACTAGGTTAGTGGGGTGAAAATCTATTTGTCGCTTGGAAAAAAACTTCATAGGCAAGATAATCATTGAACGACATCTGTTCATTGCTTGGGTCCTCACTCTTTAGATAAGATTGTTGTACTTTGACAACTTGGTTGATGTTTGAATCGAACTTCGTATGGGAACAGCGGGTAATGGTGGTCTGTTCATTGCTCGGGTTAGACCTTGGGCGAGATGGTCGATATAATTTTTAAGCATGTAGGCAAGAAGGCCCTGTTGAGCTCTGAATTGTGCAAATTTAAATCTCAATTCACCACACAATTACATTTTCTGAACTATTAAAGTCACTTACTGTTAGAACTAGAAAATGATACGGTTACATTTTCTTGGTGTATTGTTGCTCTGGGGTTCTGAGTAATGGAAACATTCATAGACAATCACAAGCATTCACAAAAAGTACACAAGAAGAGATATCGCAAGGCAAATTTTATTCCAGAGATCCTAAGATCTTGTACATTCCAGGCTGTGATCCGGCACGAGCCCTTAATTACACTGAATGATCGATGACCCTTGATTAAAAGACAGAAGACTAGTCAGCAGAGACAATGGTCTTAGAGTTTGTGGTCGTAGAGACCTGTATTTGCTATGGACTGAACCATCTTTGTATTAGTCAGATGTCTATGTCCCATATTTTGACCGGAGATTCGGGTTGAGACTATCAGGGTTTATGACTGAGAGAGACAACTTTGGGCCTACGCCTGTCATGTATGGACAGGTGACCTCGAAAAGTCCAATCTGCAGTTGTGTATACCTGAATAGCCCAACAGACGGATGTTGTTTGAATGGGTAGGGCATCGACTGTTGTGTTATGGCAGTTCATAGCAATTGCTTTGTAGAGAATTAAAATTTTTTTTATATGGTTTATCGTGATAACCATAATCCTATTTGTCTAGCTTTCGACCCTAATCGGATCATATCTTACAGTAGGTATAAATGATGATACATTTGCATAGTTCTAGATGCTGGCGACCTTCCTCCGGGAAGTTATTTCATTCATCGCATTGAATCGGGTTAAACCTCGAAGATACGCCATTTTGTTAGTTTCAAAAATCTCGGAATGATCGTTTGACTATTCTATTGAGTCGGAACGCTTGAAATACTCAAATAGAGTCAAACAGGTCCTGAAAACCCTTAAAATTGAGCCCGGCGTGCCCTGAACGGGATCTGAAAAATTCTGATTTTTAAGGTGCGCCGGACATATTTTTCGGGTGCACTAGCGTCGGAGCACCCTGAAATTAGCCAAGTGAAAAACGTGAATTTTTCGGGTGCACTAGCGTCGGAGCACCCTGAAATTAGCCAACTAAAAAATGTTGATTTTTTTGGTGCGCTAGCGTCGGAGCACCCTGAAATTAGCCAAGTAAAAAATGTGGATTTTTCGGTTGCGCTAGCGTCGGAGCACCCTGAAATTAGCCAAGTAAAGAATGTTGATTTTTCAGGTGAGCCAGACCTTTTTTGGGTGCGCTAGAGCACTTGAACAATTTTTAAAGATGTGCTACTTTGTTGGTTTTATGCCGGACCTGCGGTGATTGGAGGTAGGTTTCCGTTGTGGGATTCCGGTGATCGGAAAGGGATTCCGGCGAGGATTTCAAATGCCCATAGGGTAATAACTCTCTCTCTCTCTCTCTCTCAGTATCTCGTACTAATGAATAGTGCAGAGGGGTATTTATACCCGTAAATTCCAAAGGACGAGCCAATCATCGTGTGACACGTCAAGCGTACCTTCAAAACGACTCATTTATAGTCTGGCGCACCCTGAAAATAGTTAAAACTGATGATTTGTGAAATACCTATTTTTCGGGTGTGCCGGACTCTGGAGCATTCTAAAACCAGGTGCGCTAGCGTCGGAGCACCCTAAAAATGGTCTGAGAGGACTTTGCTGAAATTACATATTTTATGGGTGCGCCAGACATATTTTTCGGATGCGCCAGACAAATTGGTTTATGATTCACGAAGTGTTACAATGTTGTATTTACTAGGTGCGCCAAACCTATTTTCTAGGTGCGCCAAACATATGTTAAGTGAAAATGGAAAGTTTGAAAATCTCTCATTATTTGGGTGCGCTAGCCCTATTTTCTGGGTGCGCTGGATATATTTTGGGTGCGTCGGGAGCCATTGTATTGCATTTCTAACTTTAAACGCTTTTTATCTCTGATTTGTGGGGCCCACTTGGATGATGAGTGGTCATCCACTCCTCCTGGTGGTCCAACCATCTGTTCATGACCTTATTTTGGGACTAGTTTAGTCATTGTGCAATGTGGGGCCCATTACAAGTAATTTTTGGGCCAATGTGTGGTCTGGCGCACCTTGCAATTTTTCTTCAATTTAAGGGTGCGCCAGAGGTCTTTAATCCTCACTCTTTTTATTCTTGAACTGCAAGTGTGTTTGTTGTAATTTTGGAGGTGTTCTGAGCTGATTTTCTGGGTGCGCCCCCTTAGTATTCGATGAAATTTTGTTTTAATGGGTTGGATATTTTGGGACCCCAACAGATGCCCCTTTGGTGTGCTGTGACGGACGGACAACCGTCTGTTGCAGCGCACTGGACTTCAGGTCCCCTTGTAAATATGAAAGTCCTCATTCATTTCCTCATTTCACTGTTCATTACCGATCAGACCGGCGCACCCTTTAAATCGCCAGCGCACCTTTTTATTTCGCCAGCGCACCCAACAATTGGGTAAGTTCATTTTTTTGCAAAATTTTTGGGTGCACCAGAGGTAGCGCACCCAATTTTGAACTTGGTGATTTTCCAGTTTTGTGGATGCGCCAGGGTCAGCGCACCTAATTTTCAGACTTTGTTGAATTATGTAACTTTCTGGGTGCGCTAGGGGTTGCGCACCCCAATTTCGAACTTAGCAAAACTTGGTGATTTCCTAGGGTGCGCCAGAGCTTGCGCATCCATGTTCTTGAATTGGGTAATTTTTTGAATTTTGGAATAATTGGGTGCGCCAGAGCTCACGCACCCATGTTCGGAACTTAGAAAATTTTGAGATTTTTTTAAAAAATTTGGCATTTTTGTATGAAGGAAAATTGGATATTGGCCATCCTGGCCACACTCTAGCTTGGCTAATCCTTTCTTATGGTGCTAGGGATTGTTATTATGGGCTGTATGAGATCGGACCCCCCCTCCCCCCCGGTTAGGGTTTTAAGCGCATAGTTGTTATTGCAAGTTGGCGTCTGGTCTCGTTCACCCAAACATCCCAA
Organism: Liriodendron chinense; assembly: GCA_003013855.2. Taxonomy (NCBI): domain Eukaryota; kingdom Viridiplantae; phylum Streptophyta; class Magnoliopsida; order Magnoliales; family Magnoliaceae; genus Liriodendron; species Liriodendron chinense. Next base: position 458,040 of record ML058499.1, read on the forward strand.
GTTATGCTTAATTTCAATTTTATGGTTTAAGTGATTTAGTCCAATTAACGTTTAGGCATACCTGTACGTGCTTTCCTTTGCCTTTGAACCGGTTTTAGATATGTTTGCATGCTTCTTTTTCTTCATCGAATCACCACGATTCTTAGTTTGAGTTGCTAGTCTTGTTCTTAGCAAATAATGGCTAGAACTCGTGCTTCTCTGCGCATTGCCCACGATTGCCTACAGCGGCTTCTCGGCTCCCTCAATCGTCCTGATGCCTGGTCATCCTTGGATAGTCAGTTCGACGAAGTCTCCGACGCTTTATCTCGTCGGAGCGTCGACTCTCGCTTTATCCTGGAAGCTATTAAGAATATCTCTCTCATGGCTTCTATCTTCGACGAGCATAGAGAAGCTATACTCGATTTCATCGGCGACTTTTCTTTTCAAGAAGAGTTGGTGATTCTTGAGGCAGCGGAGCCCCCCTTGGCTACTTCTTTCTTGGCTTCATTGAGCCGATTTCATTCCCTGAAGAAGGAAAATAGGAAGAACGAAAGGTTCCTTTCTTGGATTCTCCCACTGGTGGAGGCCAAGTTCCCAGATTGTCGTGCCAGAATCTGGAGGACGACAAGGGAGGCCTTGAGGGAACGTGACAGGCTTGCTGTCGACATATCTATTGAGAGAAATCGGGCTGACTTCGAATATCTGAACTTTGATTTCGTACAGCAGTGCATCTCCCACCTGATGGACCTGATTTCTAAGGAAGCCCGGGTTCAAGCGAAGGTGGATGAGCTAAAGGCTCGGGTTCTTCCGTTGCTGCATGACTGAGATCTTCCTCTGACCATGGGGAGAGGGCCCCACAATTTTATGTCATCTTGTGACAAATATTAACTTTAAACATTTGAACAATTGATATGACAATCCAAACATTTTGGAATTGTCTTTATAGTTGATGAATGATGATTAAACCATTTTCTCCTTCTTCTATCCTTTCTTATTTGTATGTGTGATGATGATGTCGTGTTATGAATGTTGTCGCATTATTTCCTTCTTCGCTGGTTTAGATGTAATTTACTGAAGTTAGCTATTCATCTGGCTTTTGTCTCTTTCTTCCTCTCTGCTTGTCCCCCTCGGGTCTTGTGAATGTTGATTTCTCTCTGTATAAGCATTCTTTTGTTTTCTGGGCTGGATCTAAGTCTTTTATATGCTTTTGTAGATCATAATGGTTCTTCGAAGGCTGGCTCCTCGAGGGTCAGTCCGTCAGGTTCTCCTTCTGTTCAACGCAAACGCAAGCGAGCTACGCCCAAGAAGGTTGGAAGACCATCAGAGCAGAATCCCCAATGGTTTCATCCACCGGAAACCTTTAGTTTCTTCGAGCGTCTCTTGACGTTGCCGAAGTTCATTCAACAGAAAGTGTTTGTTGATAAGGTTGTCCCACTTTCGAAGGATAGGGGAACACAGGAAGAGTGGGACGCGTGGTATGCCCCGCTGGCTGGTTTTCGGGCAGAAGATGATGTAGGCTCGGAGGAGGGCGAGGCTGGTCCATCTGTCCCCTTACAAACTAGTAGACGTGGTCATCCAAGGGCGGCCGACAGAGGCGCTAAGCATGAATATTTGATCAAGCAAGCTCGTTCTAAGGCAGATAAGATGAAGATTGCATGGTCTTCGTGCAAGCTGATGATACAAATATTGTCGATCCGAAATCCTTATACCAAGGAACACATCCGATATCCAAGGAATTTTCAGAGGCACCGTACTCTTTCGAACATTAATCCTTCGGACGTCAGTCGCGCCAATTCTTTCTATGGTGTGGAGAGTTGGACATCTGCTCCGGCCCCATTTCTCAATTGCGCCATGCTAAAAAATGGGAGGAAATAAATGGTGATGGAGGAAGAGGAGATGGCCTTGCTTGAGCCAAACTACGATCCTCACAGACCATTTCCAAAGGATTATTTCTAGACACTTCGCCAAAGATTCCATCATTTATGAGATACAGAAGTATGGGAGACAAGTGCTTATCACACTCGGGGTCATTGGGCTCGTCGTCCGGGGTATGAAGCCTGGGCGAATCGTATTCTGGAACGTCACGGTGATGTTCTAAGAGAGGTTGGCCTTTTCAAGGCAATACAAGCAACTTCTAGTTATTTTTGTCGTGATCCCTGAGTTTTCAAGGGGTTTTTGAACCACTGAAGCTCCATCACTAACTCCTTCCACCTTCCCTGCGAAGAGATGAGCATCAACCTATGGGATATGGTTCGGATTGCAGGGCTTCCAGTTTGGGGACGGACATATGATGAATGGGTTCCCTATGACATTGAGTTGTCACGAAGGAGAAAGAGTACAGGCGGAGGTTTCTTTTCTGAGGCCTGTTACGAATTATTTTCCGAGCTTCCACAATTCATGGGTACCAAGGACAAGCTAACTCTGGAGGACTAGCTAGTTTATTTCAGCCATGGGTTAGACTAAGTTTCATGACTTGCATTGATCTTTCTGTCCTATTCTGTTTCTTCTTCTACTGATGATTCTTCATTCTTTTCAGCTTGGACTATTCGATGTACGACAAAGATCATGATGATGGAGCGTATCTGAGGGCCAAGATGGGGGAAAGGTTTCCTGAGCCAAACGATCTATCTCCCACATGTGAACTTGCCGGTTTCTTGGCATATTGGCTAAGTTTAGTCGCCTTGCCCAGTTCTAAGCAGGCGGATAGTGTGAGAGTTTCTTGCTTTGTCGTAGCGGGAGGTCTGGCCAATGGTCTTCGTTACGCCCTAGCCCCGGTGGTCTTGTGTTCTATTTACAGAGCCTTCGGATACGTCATTAGCAACAAAGAGTGGGCATCATACGGGATGACTTCTGCTTACTGCGGTTGGCATTACTTTGCCGGTTGGCTAGGTGTTTACTTCCCCTGGGTATATGGCATCGAATCTGGGGGCTATATGTAGAGGGGTTACATGCCGCTCCATTTCTTTCAGAAACGAAAAATGATAGCGCAGAACCTGACAGCGGTGGGGGAGAGAATTGTCGACTATGATTTATTAGACTTCTTTCACTTTCCTGGCACCAGGGGGGCTAATGATCAGCTATGTGAGGATAACGAGGATCTTGACCCGTATGAACGTGATTTCCTTAACTTGATTTGCACGAGGTCCCTCCCTTTTAGAGAAGGTCTGAAATTCTGGAGAGAGCCGTATTATCCGAGTCGCTTCACTGACAATTCGACTATGACCAAGGAGTGCCAGAAACTTTGGAGCAAGTTACACGTGAGTAGTGGGCATACGGCACCAGGCCTGTTCATTGGAAGTGGATGTGGCGTCAATTCTTGCTATCCAGGACAGGTTGCAAGTTCATTATCCCGGGTACCAAACATACACAAGGGGCTACATTCGGTTGGATGCGGTGGTGGTCACATCAGTATTTTCTGATCCGGAATTGTAAGCTTGTAAGCGAGCCTGTCTTCGTCACACCACCAGTCATCGACCCTTCTCTTGCTGATGGGCTCGGGTACGTTGCAGAATCTCTTCATCAGCCTTATCTTTCGGGTGTACGAAAGATCGAGACTTCTTTAAATGTGATAATTGACTACGAGAAACCTAAACATACTCTTAAAGGTTGGGTAGCTTATCGTCAGCAGAATATAATGTAAGAGGACTCAGATCTCCCCGCAGTGGCTACAGAGTTGGATGTCGATGATGAAGATGACGTTAATGATGATGATGAGGATGGTGATGGTGAGTCCGCTTTAAGGGTCGGTGATACTGCCGTGGGGATTGGTTCGACTAATACTCCGGGTAGTAATGAACAAGGTCGGCTGAGTCAGGGCGATTTATCTCACCGATCAGTTCCTGGGGATAGCGATGATGAGATGCCGGTGAGATGGACAGGACCTCGAGTGAAAACTGCTCATCTTCGCTTGATCGTTGATGGTGGTAAAGACATTAATGAGATGCGAAAAATTATATGCTGCTAAGAGATTGCAAGAACAACTTTTCAGAGCCACTGGCGATCCCCCGGCCGATAACATAGGTGAAGTGAGGGAGGAAGGGGAGATGAGCTCTCAGGTTAATCTGATCGGAGATTGCCCTAAGGGGAAATTAATGATGATGAACCCATATATAATAACCCTGTGCTTGAAGCAGATACGGGAGCTATCCCTATGGACCTTGAGGGTGGGGTGCAAGCAGAAGATCCTCCTCTTTCAAACCCGGCTGATAAAGAAATCCCAACCGTTGCTAGCCCTGTTCCTGAGAGAAGAATTGATGTTATTATGGAGGGGGTGGTACCTTCCTTGAACCTTTCGCATAACGAAGACATTAGGATTAAAGAGGTTGGTTTGCCCTCTCATGAGGCTGTGGTTTTTAATATGGCCAGCGTGCCTGAGCTTGTCACGGAGACGCCCTCTGCTGCTGAACCTGTCCCAGTTGTCGCCGCACCCGAGATCGTTGTACTCTCTTCTCTTGAGTTGCCTGAGCCGACGATGGAGACTGTACTTGAATGTGCCCCAATGCCATCAACGCCCGTTGCTTCAACTAGTGCTCCGGTCGATGATGCCCCTGAAGCTACTGGTATATTACCCTTATGTAGACACCCCACCTTCGGTTATAATGTTGGTAGAGATAGCTGAATGAATGGAGGACCGTACCCCCAAATCCCATGTCCAAACTCAGCCAAACTCACCCTTGTAAGCCCCAATCCATAGCCCAGCTCAAGCCTGAACCCAGTCAACTCACCCCTAAACATCAGCCCAAAAAACCCCTCATAAGAAAAACAAGTAAAAAAATCCTTAAAAAAGTCAAACTCGGTGAGTCAACTCGCTAAGTCAAATCACCGAGTCAACCCGCTGAGTCAACCCATCGAGTCAACTCACCGTGTCAACCCATCTCTTAAACCCAGTCAACTCACCGAGTTCCAAACCGTAGCCTCGGAGCAAGTCCGAACCCCAAACCTAAGAAAATTCTGCTTCAAGTTCGGAGGTCGTACACTCCGAACCCGAAGCAAAACGACTGTACGGGCGGCCCCCTGGGTGCCGCCCAAAATTATTTACGGGTTCTGCCACTGCCCGTTGCTATAAATTCATCCTCTCCCCTTCACATTCAAGATCCACCTCCCCTCTCTTCAGTCCGAGAGCTCTGAGTCCACCTCCACCCCATTTAGCCCGTCTTTCCACCAAGGAGAGCCCAAGTGAGAAGAGCCTAGCCCTGGTCCAGCCCAGCCTGACCCTGGTCTAAGCCTCCCAAGCCACCCAAGTCTTGATCCAGCCACTCGAAGCCAACCCTTGCGACACCTCCGTCCATCCAGTTACTCTTTTACCAGCATCATCTCATTCGCATCTAGCATAAGTGCAACATTTACTTTTCTTCCAACCCCCATGCTTCACTACAAGCACTTTGATCATTCAAACACACAGTATGCATTCCGCATAAAGCACCTGTCAGTTCGAGCGTATGCTCTGGGCTTGCTTGTTAATGGAAACCTGCCCATCAAAAACTCTTACTGTTCAGGCCTGCATTCATACATCAGTCACTACAAGCACTTTGATCATTCAAACACACAGCATGCATCCCGCATAAAGCACCTGTCAGTTAGATCGTATGCTCTGGGCTTGCCTGTTAATGAAAACTTGCCCATAAAAAAATCTTACTGTTCAGACCGGAATTCATGTATCATATCATCTATGGGAATGTATGAGGATTAAAATAGACTTTTAAGTATTAGTTCGATTCTGTGAAGTAGAGACCGTACTTTGGTACGGGCAGTGTGTGGGGTGCTTAACCTCTTCCCACCCTGTAACTGTGATCCCTTACCTCGAATCTCTGGCCGCAAATAAAAAAGAGTCATTTTAGAGTAAGGAATCTTCGGATCCCCTTCTCTAACGTTTCTACAGGGTCTAGCCGACTGTAGATTCGAAGTAACTGGCTAGTGGCGACTCTGGTCTTATACAAACTCATCTAAGTACATCCAGCTTAACACGACTACCGAACAAAGCCCTCGAGAACGAAGCAAGCCAGTGGCACAAACGGCGATTCGCGCGCACGCACCCCTCTTCCTTTTCGAAAGGGAAGGGAGAACGTCGCGGGAGCGCGGAACGGCGAGCGTCCACTGAATGGCGACTCTGCTGGGGATATGCTAGTCCCACTTGTTGCGATCCGACTTAAAAAACAGAATCCCTCTTGTACTTGAAAGTCATTAGTCCTCATACAATCTCATCTACATAGCATTCTACCCACAAAAAAAAATAGAAAATCCCAAAACTAAAAAAAAAAGAGTATAGTCCTCACCATTGCGCCTCCTCGGGCTCAACGTGTTCGGAAACAACTTCCCTTCCGCAGCATAATCCGCACTCGGGCTAAGCAAGCCATGTCCGACCATGAAGAGGAAGCTCACCTCTTCCCCGCTCTTGAAATGACCCAAGCGCAACCTCCAGCGCAACAACCAATTGAGAATACGCCAATCATGAAAGAATTGACACAAGGAATGAGAGCAATGCAAGAAATGCTCTTGCAATTCATGTAAGCACAAGCTACCGCAACAGCCAACAATCAAGCTGGCCCAGGTCAGCAATCTCAGTAGCCATGCAGGGTCCTTCCTGCCTCCAGTTCAAATCAAGCACAACCATCGGAGTCTACCCAGGACTACCGACAAAAGTCATCTCAGCCCGTCGCTATGGGGCATCCTCCTCAATATCTTCCTGCGACAACAAGACCGTCTCAGAATGTTCCTGTCATAGGAACTTCCAGTAAGCTTCCAGTCAATCTTGCAAACAACAATCTCAGTAGATTTCAACATGTCTCCGCCGATGGGACTCATTTTCTTTCTCAGCATGTCCCCGCCGATGGGACTTTTACTCAATTTCAGCACATCCCCGCCGATGGGATTTCAATTCAATTTCCAGCAGCAGGGACAGCACTGGTGAATGCCCACAATGGGGGTCAGTGTCAAGCCCACATCAATCAGCGGACAGTGGCGAATACCCAACAAGGGGGTCACTTCCCAACATCTCAGCCTCCTACGAACAGGAGCACTTTTCAATTCCAGCACATCCCTGCCCATGGGATTCCAGTTAATTTTCAGCAATCTTCAATTCAGCAAACTCCAGTTAATTTTTAGCAATCTTTAATTTAGCAATCTCCAGTTAATTTGCAGCAAATTCGAGCTCAATCTTCAGTACATACTCCAGTTTAGTTACAGTCCTTTCAAGCACAAGTTCGTCAGAATCCAGTTCAATCATCGAATCAATTTTAGCAAGCCCATAGGGTCGATGACATCGACCACTATGCCGAAGAGGAATGTGCCTTACTCCGAGAGGCACCAGTCATTCGAACAGATCACCCAGGATTGGACGAGTTGCGGGAGCAGTTCCAGATCTTGCAAAATCAGCTTCAGTGACAACAAGGAATCGATCTACCTTCGACCGAGTTCCGAGACTTGTGTCCTTTCCCAGATGCTCAGATACCTCAAAACTTTGAGGTACCAAAATTCAAAAGATACGACGGCAGCGGTTGTCCCACAGCACATCTCAAGGCCTTTTGTGGAGAGCTGAGTGCAATCTCAGGAAATGAAGGGGCCCTCATTCGCATGTTCCAAAATTCTCTGAAGGGCGATGCCCTAGACTGGTACACATCATTAGACTGCCACCGTATCAGGACTTGGGAACAACTTTCCCAAGCTTTCGTCGACAGATTCGTATACAATCTCAACATGGCATCCAGAAGAGCCGACCTCGCGGCTCTCAGGCAAAGGAGTGACAAAACACTATTAGCTTATGTGGGACGTTGGCGAGCTATGGCAGCTAGAATACGGACACCTATCGACGACAAAGAACAAATCTCCATGATTGTTCATTCAACATATCATGGCATATCTGGATATCTCATCTCGCATCCATATGCGAATTTTTCACTGTTAATTCGTCCTGGAGAGCAAGTCGAAGCAGGAATCCGTGCTGGGACAATCTCCTCATGGCCTCATCAAGCCACTCCAGTCAAAAGGAACAGAGTGAAAGGAAGACCCATCGGATATGGGACCGGAAACCGCAGCGGTTCTCCTCCTCGCTCGACAGAGGTAAACAACATCATCGCCACTGCTCAGGACAGCCAATATACTCCCCCACAGGGACGTCAACAGTATCAGCAGAATCAGGCTCAACACCAACCTCAGAGGTATCAACCACGACCAAATCCTCAACCACAACCACAACCGCCTTGACAGCAGCAGCAGTTCAGAGGGAATGGCCAATACTCATATAAGAATAGGCAGAATTACAGGGAGGTCAAAAAATTCACTCCTCTCACTCAACCACTCAGTTAAGTCATGGCCATGCTAGTACAGAAGCAGTTACTCACTCTGATGGCACCCAGGCCTCCTCCAAATCCCCTGCCTCCAAATTACTGAGAAAATGAGTATTGTGCTTACCATCAAGGGCATGGTCACACCACTGATCGATGCCTGACTCTGAAGAATGCTATACAAGATCTGATTGACGACTGAAAGATCGTCATCTCGGTCCCTGGAACTCCTCCAGCAGTTACCACCAACATCCTTCAGAATCCTCTGCCTCAGCATCCGACGGACCACAGTTCATCTTGTGGCCCTGCTGTTGTTGAGCTCTTAATTGTGCATATTCTAACCCTAATTCATCACTCATTATGCACGGTTTACACGTTTAAAGGACTACTCTAATGCATGGTTTGTGATTGTAGGAACAAGATGGAGATTTCACCAATTAAAGGCTAAATAGAACTCTTTACGAGCATTGAAGACCATTGGATGAAGGATGAAGGAGGACCAAAGAAAGACAAAGCAAGGAGAGAAGAGAAAAGAAGAAACAAAGAAAGAAAAAAAGAGAAGAAAAGGGTCCTAGACTAGTCAAGATCGGTCGGCCACATCATTGAAAGACTGCTGGAGGAAGAACTATACAATCAGACCGGTCAAGACCGGTCGGCCAACAGGACTGAGGTTTTCCAGAGCACGCTGGACTGAACCAGAACAGGCCAGACCGGTTGTGACCGGTCGGCCAGCCCAGTCCGACCGGTCCAGACCGGTCGGCCCTGCGTAAACAGCGAGCTTTCCAAATCGGGCGTCAAAATTCTCTGCGCAAGTGCGTAATTTTACGCGCAATCTGGAAGTTTCTTACGCAATGGACGCCTCCAAGCTATAAAAGGACTTCTTCCCTTCATTCCAAAGGAGGCTAGGACGTGGGGATTGCTTAGGAGATGGATTCTACTTCGAGTTTCTTAGTTTTCTTCCTGTTTTAGTTATTTTTATGTTTTTTAGGCTTTTTAGTTCAACGATGTTAGAGATGAACTAAAACCTCTTAGCTAGGGCTAAGAGGTGAAGCTTTCGATTCGTTTTTTATGGATTGATGCAACCTAGGTTTCCTTTTATGTTTTAATTGAAGAATTTTTGTTCAATATGAGTTTGAATCAAGTACTAGTTTGGTTTTTACTTTGATCTCTTGATGACTCCGGGCTCATGTGATTCTTAGTGATTCTAAGCTTAATATCTTAGCTTTTGAGCATTAGTTATACTTGTGTAGTTCATTAATCTACCATCGACCCCAGGCATGGTAGATTCTTTGATTGCCTTGTATGCAATGGCCTGATTTTCATGTGGGGACTCATTCAACTAAAGTTCTTATCTTTTTATTATAATCTGAAATAGCTGTTTGCTGATTGATTTTGATTTGATTAGAGTTCTAATCATTAGTTGTAATCAAGTCTAGTGACAGGATTTGATGAAAGCTATGGTTGTGAATCTCAACTAGATTGGGAAGAGGCTTGGCCTACACAATTGAGTGTGCCCAAGGCCTAAGCATTGATGTGGGAATTGAATCAATGAATAAGCAACTGTTTTGGATAATTGTTGATTGAACCGCTCTATATTCCAATCGGATAGAGATATGAATTCGATTCCGATTGAGTTATGAGAGACATAGTTGTGTTGATGCATTGAAACTTATCAAAAGTGGATCCTTGGCGCTCTAGTGCCTTTTTAGATTGATATTACCTTACACATTCACTGTTTAAACCAAATCACTATTTTCTAGCTTCAGTTCTTAATAGGATCTTAATTACTAGTTATTTTAGACAAAATCTGGGAATACCCATTCATAAATCTCTGTGGGAACGATACTCGGTCTTTTCAAATTATTACTACTTCGCAACCCTACACTTGGGGAGTGAACAAGTTTTTGGCATCGTTGCCGGGGATTTCTATGCGGTATTTTTAGATTTTTCTGAAATAACTTTTAGTTAAGATTGTGTTAAGATAGGCTTAGGATTTGTTTTGCTTTCTAGAGTAGGTTTTCTTCTAAATACTAACTTACTTTGTTTTGAGTTTTGCAGGATTCTAACATAGGTCTAATTCAAGGATTTTTAGGAAGTTGAAGAAGAAGAAGGCATCTTAAGTCACAAATCAGGTTTTATTGTTCTAACCTTACTCTTCTTCTTCTCCTACTCATTCCTACCATATTCATCTCTTGTAGATGTTAGTGCACTTTCCGTGGCATACTAGTGCACCTTGTTTGTCAATCACTTACGTCAGTGAGTCTAGTGTTGGTTGAGCCCAATGAAGACGAAGACCAAAGACTCAGATGGCCTCGTTGCATCAAGGAAGAAGAATCAGGTAAAACATGATGCCTTGGTGCCTTAACCTTGACCAAAACCAAACCCCTTTTCTTCTTTGATGACCTTGACCATATTAGGGAACATTTATTCATCATAGAATGGCCCTAGGTGTCCCAAAAGTGCACCCAAAACTTGGCCATTGCTTGAGGGTTGAGAGAGGATTGGGTCAGCATACAGCTGTGCTGAACCAGGCTGGTCCGATCGGTCAAGACCGGTCGGCCAGACCCATAGCAGCTTGCTGTGAAGAATATGGCTGGGCAACCGACCGGTCAAGACCGGTCGGCCAGGAGAAAAATTGTCTCCAGCAAGCACAGCCGACCGGTCAAGACCGGTCGGCCTGTTTTCACTATGTGTTCCAGCAAGCATAGCCGACCAGTCAAGATCGGTCGGCCTGGATTCAATAGCCTGTCCAGCAAGGTGAGCCGACTGGTCTTGACCGGTCGGCCTGTATAATTTGTGAATACCTTCAACAAGGGGATCCGACCGGTCGGGACCGGTCGGGAAAGGTCGGCTCAGAGCCGTTTTCTGCCCATTTTATGACCGTTGGAGCTCTCCTTTCTTACATATAGAGCTCGGTTTTTGGGCATTGTATAGGGGATTTTTTGAGGAGTGAAGCCACCATTGTAGGAGACCATTTGAGGCTCATTCCCAACCTATGCAAGGCATCTTCCTTGTGCTTTAACACAAGATTAGAGCATTCCAAGCTCATGAAGAAGATGACCTTCATCCTCTCTTGATCTCTAGAGTTTGGAAGCTTCTTAATTGAGAAATCCTTGTCCAAAACTCTAAGATGAGATCGTTGTAGGAAAGAGACTCTAGGCAACCCATTCCCATTAGTTGTAGAGTTCTCAAACCTATCATCCTAGCACCTTGGGCATCTCAAAGGCATCGCATGCAAGGTGTTTGATCAAGTGTGGCTGAGGCATTGGCGACGCAACGGCAACACGATCGTGGGAGCAAGAGAAGCTGATTAAAGCACGGGAGAGCGGAGATCAAGCAACCCAATCCGGCGCTATACAAGGGGCTCATCTAACAAGTAGGTTGTCTCTATTGAGAGTCCATTTAGAGTTTGTTTGTCAAACTCGACCTAGGGACGTTAGCCGTTCCTTGGCCCGTTAGCCGGGCCTAAACTAAGTCTCCAAGGGAGAGTCTCCGACACGGGAGTAAACGTGCGTTGGGTTGAGAGTTAGCCTATGTCTAAAACTCCAGTTATGGTTGAGAGGTGAACCGGTAAAACCTCCGTGTAAAGGTTGAGAGGTGAATCTCATTTAAAACCTCCGATAGTGGATGCCGGTGTGCTCAAAGGGGTTGAGTACTTAAATCGGGAGTGGAGTAGACAAGTAGCTGAACCACTATACATCCTTGTGTATGTGATTGTTCTTGAGCACATTTATATCTTAAGCATTGTTAGTTTAATTGTTTAATTATGAATGCTTGATATGAATGTATGCTAGGCACTTATTAGGCTCATCGACACACAAGATGTACCTTCACTAGTTGTGTAGACTTGAGCTCATTGATTTACTCTCATAAGTCAACACAAGTTGCATAGGTTAGTATCTTGATTAGTTGAATATTTTATTTACCTATGCATGTTTTAGACTAGGATTGCTTATTGTTTAACCTTATGCTAGTCTTGTGATTGGACCCACTTTGGCTTAGAAGCCTAAGTGTTATTGCGTACTTTGTTTATTTAATAAAATATATTAGTAGGCGAAAAGAATTTGATAAGGTCCTATTCACCCCCCCTCTAGGTCCTTAGACATATCTCCGAGTATCTCTATAAGTGGTAAAACCGCAATTTCAGTAGAGTGGGTGGAGACTCCTTTTGGATCTCTGATAGGTTGGCCTTGTGCCACTTGGATTCCTATTGGTCGGCTCTGCCGTCTTGGATCACCTTGTGCTCAGAGATTTCTCTTCTCAACCTTATTCCTCTTTCTTCTTTTCCTGCACTTTTCTCAAAAGACTCAAAGAGTGGGTGGGGAGTTCTCTGAACCCCTATTGACCAGGAGAAATCGGTCTCTGTCCTTGCTTCTGGCTTAGCCATTGCAAGACACCTTGTGCTTAAGTCTTAGAGAGGAGTAAAGGAAGGAAGGAAGAATTCTTTTTCCTTTTTGTTTCATTCTTTTTGGATTTGCATGTCACATTGGGTTCGGGATTCTAATAACCGACTCAATCATGACGGAGTAATTGTTGAAGGGATTGATAGAGAGCCTCGAGTTAGAAAACATCAAAATTTTCCTGAAATTACTAGAGAGATGGCTGAAAATCAACCAAATCAAGGGGTAAATCAACATCAAAATCCAGCCCCAAACCTTACTAAATTGGATGAGAATGAAGTGGGGGATGTACCTCAACCTAGAACTTTACGTGACTATTTACAACCAGCTAGGATGAGTACTCCCTCTTGCATAATTTTCCCTCACAATGTGGGAAATATTGATTTTAAACCGGAGTTGATCCAACTTCTTCCTAGATTCTATGGACTCGACTTTGAGAGCGCGTATCTACATATTAAGGAATTTGAAGAGGTTATTGCCACAATAAACTATGACAATGTGACCAAGGATACAATAAAACTTAAATTGTTCCCTTTTTCCTTGAAAGAGAAGGCCAAATCATGGCTACATTCTTTAAGGCTAAGGTCTATTGGGACATGGGCTGAGATGATTAGGGAATTTCTTAAAAAATTCTTCCCTACTCATCGAACCAATTCACTAAGAAGGGCCATAATGAACTTCGCCCAAAAAGAAGAATAAACCTTTTTCCAATGTTGGGAAAGGTATAATGAGCTATTAAATGCATGCCCACATCATGGCTATGAACGGTGGAGGTTAATTAGTTTCTTCTATGATGGATTGAACTCAACCATGCGCCAATTTGTGGAGATGATGTGCAATGGGGAGTTCATGAATAAGGAAACGGAGGAAACTTGGGATTATTTTGACATGTTGGCTGAAAATACACAAGCATGGGATACATCTAAGCCAACAAGTTCAAAACAACCCCAAGCCAAGGAAAAAGGAGAAATTTATGTTTTAGATGAGCAAGATGATCTAGGTTCTAGAGTGGCTAAACTCACACGAAAGGTCGAGGAGATGGAACTGAAGAAAGTGGACACAACCCAACAAAGGGGGGCTGTTGAAACTATTTGTGGTATTTGTGCTTCCAATGTGCATCAAACGCCGGATTGTCCAACAATCTATGCGTTTCGAGAACTTTTATTTGAACAATCGAATGCTTTGAATAGTTATCAACGACCTTTTAGTACTCCAAATTCAAACACGAACAATTCTAGTTGGAGAAACAACCCTAACTTCAATTGGGCGAATGGAAATACGGCTAATCAAAGTAATCCTCAAAGGGGACCCCCAATGCAAATTCCTATGGCCCCACCTCAAATGCCTATAGAGGATACATTGAAAGCATTCATGGAAGGTCAAGCTCAAATAAATCAATCCAATCATACGATAATGCTTGAGCTTAAAAATTCGGTGGAGGAAATCAAGGCTCGCTTAAACGCAAGGGAAGGGATTCTTCCAGCCCAACCCATACCAAATCCGAAACCTCAATGCGAAATAAGCATGCCTAGTTCCTCTAACCAACACATGGAACATGCTAAGGCCATCACCACTCTTAGAAGTGGTAAAATTATTGAAAAATCTGACCCGGTGAAGGCCTCAACGCCTAATGATCCGGTATCTTCCAAAGAGGATGATGGACCTAGCACCGCCATGAATGAAAAAGAGCCATTGAAAGAATATAGGCCCGTTGCTCCATCCCCCCAACGCTTGATTTCAGCCAAATCTCAAGATAAATATCAGGAATTTTTGGAGGTTTTCAAGCAAGTCAAAATCAACATCCCATTGTTGGATGCCATTAAACAAATACCGTCATATGCAAAATTTTAAAAGACCTTTGCACGGTCAAAAGAAAAATACATGTGCAAAAGAAGGCATTTTTGACAGAGAATGTAAGTGCCATTATCAACCACGGGATGCCCAAGAAATACAAAGATCTCGGTTGTCCAACAATATCATGTGTGATTGGAGACTACTGGGTGAAACATGCTCTACTTGATCTAGGGGTAAGTGTAGACTTAATTCCTTTTTCGGTATATGAACAATTGAGTTTAGGTGAATTAAAACCCACTAAAACCACATTACAACTTACTGACCGATCGATTCGTATTCCGAGAGGGGTAATTGAGGACGTCCTTGTACAAGTTGACAAAGTCTACTACCCGGTGGACTTTATTGTCTTGGACACATGACCCATGGTTAATATTGGCCCCCAAATTCTTGTCATACTTGGCCGCCCATTCCTAGCTACATCAAACGCTATCATAAATTGTAGGAGTGGGGTCATACAAATGTCTTTTGGCAATATGACGATTGAATTAAATGCTTTCAATATTGACAACCAACAAGAGGATGAAGATGAGGAGATCCACGAAATAAATATGATCAATTATATTGTGGAAGATGAATCCCTCTCACCTTTTTACTCCGGTCACTTAGACGAAGATGAGACTTACTCCCTTGATGAGAACGATGACATGATAAGGGATATGGTCACACTTTTAGAGTCGGCTTCAGTATATGACGCTAGCCGAGAGAAGGATGTGGAAACAATACCTTTTTGTGTTGAAAAATCAATTCATATTTCCACACCTTTGTGGATCATGCGTATCGAACTCCACCAACCTTGGGATGATCCTTACTTGCAATATCAACGCCAAGGAAAATCTGAATGGAGACATATTTTTTCTGATAAATATGATGATGTCTCCTCTTATACATGTGGTGAAAACATTAAGGAACCCGCTGAAATTCCTTTTTGGGATTTTGAGTGGCTTATCTTGATCACCCACACACATGTACATTGCAAAGCAGGATATTGGATGACCTTACTGCGAAACCTTTTGATCCATCTAATGATTCTGCTTGACTTTATGCTTTTGGATGAGTTGTTGGGATTAACCTCCTAGTCTGACGGAGGATGATTTTCTAGAATGCTTTCCCATTAGGATTTGCTTTGATAGTTGATTTAGTTGTGAAGTAATCCATCTCCAAAAGCCAATCTTGCCATGAAATATATGCTTCAGGTGATATCTCTCTTTCTCACTCTCCTTTGTTTTATGTCATTGCTCTCATGTCATGCATATTGCATATTTTATTACATTGAGGACAATGTAAAGTTTTGGTTGGGGGGTGAGAGATTCCTTAGATGATGAATTTGCTAGCTTTTGTGACATTTCGAGCAATGATGTAGAAATTTTTCAATTTTTCTAAAATTCAAAACTCTTTTGAAAAAATTTGATTCTATGCATTCAAGATAGCATGGGTATAAGAAGATGAGATACGAAGTGAGGGATGTTGCAAGATTTGAATTTCTCATAATATAATGGTTTTATATGTGAATTCACCTATTTTTATGATTGATAGAAAAATTTGAACACCTCTTACACCTAGTTCACATTACACGATTTTCATGATTTGAAAGGATTATGTGATTTGTGGATTAATGTTCGCTTCCCCAAGTGTAAGGTTGCGATGTAGTAATAAACTCGGTAAGACCGAGGTCGATCCACAGGGACTATGTAGGATCTCACAAATTCATCCACAAGTGTCTATTGAAGTCTACTAATCCGATTGATGTATAAAGTTGATATGAGTAACAAAAGCTGAATTAAATCGAGAGTAAGTAATTATAAGAGGGTACTAGGGTTTCAAGGATCCACTTGTAGCAATCCTTAATGTTCAATCCGCTGTGGTTTCTTATTCTCTCAACTAGAACCGACATTCCTGTCTGTCTAGTCGGATGATAGAACTGTTAAACCAAACAGTCTGTAATATGTAAGTTCTATGCATAAGATTCACTCAATCTAGGCTGAGCTGAGCATGCTCACTTGCATAGGTCATTCCCCTTTTCTATAGGTCCAGTTCTCAATCATAACCATCCCCAAGTCCTCTCACAAGACAAGGCTAGATTAGGATTTGAACTAGATTCAAATCACCAGCACAGTCCTTACATATTCCAGAAAATCAACTAAAATAGAACTTTGGCCTGAAGTCCCTTTATGAAGAACTTAGTACTAGAGCGAACTCCGATTCCTCGGATCATACAGGTCTATACCGTTGCAAACAAATTAAGAAGATAAGTAATTCATCCAAACATCCATGAGTCATCACAAGATTAAGAAAAATTACTTAAAAACTTGTATAAACTTCAAACCTTAGTTCATAATCATGAATTCCAAACTGAAACCA
Organism: Liriodendron chinense; assembly: GCA_003013855.2. Lineage (NCBI taxonomy): Eukaryota > Viridiplantae > Streptophyta > Magnoliopsida > Magnoliales > Magnoliaceae > Liriodendron > Liriodendron chinense. The sequence goes on from ML058499.1 coordinate 474,910, forward strand.
CTTAACTACGAATTAAAACATCTTGGATTCACTACAAGCTTCACCTCTTAGCCCTAGCTAAGAGGTTTAGCTGCTCATGATCCAAGGAAACATGAAACAACTACAAAAAGCATGAAAACAGCAAAGCAAACCAAAAGGAGTTGTGAAACTCCAATCTTCACTTCCACAGCCTCCAACCTCGCTTGTACCCTTCTAGGATACCCTAGGAACGATCCCTAGGTGTCCTCTTATAGTCTGGAGGCTCCACAACGTCGGAAGAATCGGGAATTTGCGAAACTCTTACGCAGCGCAGAGAAAATCGGGAAGAAATTAGAATCTTCTAAGTCAGTACACATGGCCGACCGGTCAAGACCGGTCGGCCTCAAGTGAAAACACTTCAGCAAGCACCTCCGACAGGTCATGACCGGTCGGGCCTATTCATCCTTGGTCCAGCAAGCATGTTCGACCGGTCATGACCGGTCTGACGCCTTCAGCAATTTTCCAGCAACAATGACCGACCGGTCATGACCGGTCGGTCCTCTTCAGTAGTGCCCAACATGCATGGCTGACCGGTCACTGACCGGTCTGGCTTCCTTGACCGACCGGTCACGACCGGTCAGCTTCATTTTCTTCTTATTTTCTTCCTTTCTTTCATCTGCTTTCTTCTCTTCTTTAGTTCTTTCTCTCTTTTCTTCTTTGGTCCTCAAACATTCTTCATCAGAATGATCCCAAGTGAGATCTTTATGTCTTCAATTGAGTAGAGTCCACCCTCAATCCTGTAGTCACAAAACATGCATTGAATTAGCTTACAAACCATACAAACCTTGCACAATGAGTGATGAATTGGGGTTAGAATATGCACAATTAAGAGCTCAACACACCCCCCAACCAGCATTTTGCTAGTCCCGAGCAAAACATGCGTGAAGCTAATCTCATTCTTTAGACTCAACTCTCTTTCAGAAACAATCCTTCTATACATTCCAAGGTTCATAAGTGTAAGATTCAGAAAGATTAGGCGTCAAAGGTTGGAACCGTAAATCCTCAAGACATAATAGGCATTCATGTGAGATTCCCACTGATTGGTTGATAAATAGAGGGAATTGAACAAATTCATCCTAGTGTGGGTAGTGAAAATTCATTCCACGGGTTTCTAGGATTATCTTCTTCATAGATCAACTAGACTATAGAACTCAAGGTACATAGAGCCACATCAAGCCAACAACAGGAATTTGCCTTACCGTCCTTCCGACGACTTTCACACTACGTCCCATTTCCGGCTTTGGTTACGGGTAGACCATCCCCTGGTTGGTAGTAGGTAGCCCTAATCGGAATTTTCCACCGTTTTTACACATTCCCAATTTCATCCTTCCTTTTCCTTTTTCTTTTTAAATTAGATAGGATTTTTAGAAATCCATATCTTTCATTATTTTCCCATGGACAAGGATGGACAAAGTACCCCGGCCTGATTTCTCAATACCTTAATTCAAAGTCTAGCTAATCCATAAATCACATAATCCCTTCAACTCATGAAAATCGTGTAATGTGAACTAGGTGTAAAAGTGTTCAGATTTTCTATCAATCACAAAAATAGGGGAGTTCACATATAAAACCATTATGCAATGAGAGATTCCAGACATCCAGCCTTATACACTTCATATCTCCTCCTCTTATGCTCATATCAACTCGAATGCATAGACTCGGTGTTTTCCAAAAGAGTTTCAAATTTTTGAGAAATCGAAAAATTTCCACATAATTGCTTGAAATGTTGCAAAACGCTGGATTCATCCAAGCGATCCTACACCCCCCCCAACCAAATCTTGCATTGTCCTCAATGTAAAAGATGTGCCATGAGCAAAACATGAGAGCAATTTGAAAATAAAAGGGAGTGAGGAATGATAGTACCTGTGAGAGTGAAAAGTGGAATTCTTCCTTCTTCTAACAAACCTATGAAAAAGAAAACAAAAGCAGCGAAATCCTAATCCTAACTACTCTATACCTCCATCAGACTAGGAGATCAATCATCCTGATACACAGGATCATTCAGAGGTATGGACATACCTTCTGAAGAGAATTTCTCAAAGAACGGCTTTAATCGCTGTCCATTTGCTTTGAAAATGTTGCCGTTCCTCGGATTCAACAGCTCGACAGTCCCATACGGATAAACAGTTTGCACAATGTAGGGACCGGTCCATCGAGATTTCAGTTTTCCCGGAAATAGATGTAAGCGAGAATTATACATGAGGACTTTTTGGTTGATCGTGAATGTCTTGCGAAGAATATTCTTATCATGGAATATCTTCGTCTTGTCCTTGTAAATTCTCGCATTCTCATAAGCGTCATTCCGGATTTCTGCAAGTTCATTCAATTGTAGTTTGCGTAACGAGCTTGCCTTGTCAGAATTGAAATTCATCTTCTTAATAGCCCAATATGCCTTATGTTCCAACTCCACAGGTAAGTGACAAGCCTTCCCATAGACAAGTCTATAGGGAGACATTCCAATAGGGGTTTTAAAGGCAGTACGGTAAGCCCAAAGCGCATCGGTAAGTCGAAGTGACCAATCCTTGCGATCGGGATTCACCGTTTTCTCCAAAATGTGTTTAATCTCCCTATTGGATATCTCAGCTTGTCCACTAGTTTGTGGGTGATAGGGAGTGCTCACTTTGTGTGTAACGCCATATTTCTTCATTAAGGCTGCAAAAGGGCGATTGCAAAAGTGAGACCCTCCATCACTTATGATGACTCGAGGCGTTCCAAACCGGGAAAGAATATTTTCTTTTAAAAATCGAATGACCGTTTTATGGTCATTATTCCGGCAAGGAATGGCCTCGACCCATTTGGAGACATAATCAACGGCAAGCAAGATGTATAAATTTCCAAAAGAAGATGGGAATGGGCCCATGAAATCGATGCCCCAACAATCAAAAATTTCGATAATCAAGATGGGATTGAGTGGCATCATATTTCTACGGGAGATTCCTCCTAGTTTCTAACAAGGTTCACATGCTTTGCAAAACTCATGTGTGTCTTTGAACATGGTGGGCTAATAAAACCCACATTGCAGAATTTTCGCTGTGGTCTTTTTGGCCGAAAAGTGACCACCACATGCTTGAGAATGACAGAAGGAGATGATACTTTGTTGCTCATCATCTGGGACACATCTCCTTATGATTTGATCGGGACAGTACTTGAATAAGTATGGGTCGTCCCATAGAAATTTTCGCACCTCCGTGAAGAATCTATCCTTATCTTGTTTTTTCCAATATGTAGGAATTGCACCTGTAGCAAGATAGTTAGCAATGTCTGCATACCATGGCAATTGGGAAACAGCAAAAAGTTGTTCATCAGGGAACATGTCATTGATTGCAGTCGTTTCAGGGGAATTAGTGAGGACAAGTCGAGAGAGATGGTCGGCTACTACATTTTCTACTCCTTTCTTATCACGTATTTCTATGTCGAATTCTTGGAGTAGGAGGATCCATCTTAATAACCGTGGTTTAGCATCCTTCTTAGAAAGCAGATACTTAAGCGCGGCATGGTCAGTGAATATAATGATCTTGGATCCAATCAAGTAGGATCTAAACTTCTCCAAAGCAAAAACTACGGCTAAAAGTTCCTTTTCAGTGGTAGTGTAGTTTGCCTGGGCTGAGTTTAGGGTTCTACTTACATAGTAGATGACACATGGCTTTTTATCTTTCTTTGGCCTAACACGGCCCCAATAGCATAGTCGCTAGCATCGCACATAATCTCAAAAGGAAGGCTCCAATCAGGTGGTTGCATTATTGGGGCACATGTCAACATACCTTTAAGGGTGTTAAAGGCTTTTTGACATTCTTCATTCCACTCGAATGAATTTTCCTTTTGAAGTAGGTTACATAAAGGGCGAGAGAGTGAACTGAAGTCCTTTATGAACCTTCTGTAGAATCCTGCGTGTCCTAAAAAGGACCGCACATCTCGTATGCTTTTTGGTGGTGGAAGGGTAGAGATAAGATCAATTTTCGCTTTGTCCACCTCAATTACATTTTGTGAAACGATGTGACCAAGTACAATTCCCTTTTAAACCATGAAGTGACACTTTTCCCAATTGAGCACTAGGTTCTTCTCTTCACATCTTTTTAGCACAGATTTCAAGTGCTCAAGGCACTCATCAAAGCTACAACCGAATACGGAAAAATCATCCATGAAGACTTCAAGAATGGTCCCCACCATGTCAGAAAAGATGCTCATCATACAACGCTGAAAGGTGGCAGGGGCATTACATAGTCCAAACGGCATCCGTCGACAGGCGAAAGTGCCGAATGGACATGTAAATGTAGTCTTTTCTTGGTCTTCACGGGCAATTTCTATTTGGTTGTACCCTGAATAGCCATCAAGGAAGCAAAAGTGGGAATGACCCGCCAACCGTTCTAAAATCTGATCAACAAATGGTAGGGGGAAGTGGTCTTTCCTCGTGACAGTGTTTAGCTTCCTGTAGTCAATGCACATTCTCCAACCAGTAGTGACTCTAGTTGGCACGAGTTCGTTATTGGCATTGGCTACGATGGTTATTCCGGATTTCTTAGGCACCACTTGAGTTGGGCTCACCCATTGGCTATCAGATATTGGGTAAATGATACCTACATCCAATAGTTTGACCACTTCGGCCTTAACCACATCCTTCATGTTTGGATTTAGTCGTCTTTGTGGTTGCCGGGATGATTTTGCATTTTCCTCAAGGTGTATGCGGTGAGTACAAATCAGTGGGTCTATGCCTTTGAGATCCGCAATTGACCATCCAATGGCACTCTTGTGCTCTAATAGAGTGGCTATTAGCCTACTCTCTTGTTCCTCATCCAAGTGGGAAGAAATCACCACTGGATATGTCTCATCTCGACCTAAATAAACATACTTTAGCTCACTTGGCAATGGTTTTAGGTCGAGTTTTGGTGCCTTGATGTTGGATGGGAGGGCCTTGTTCTCATTTACAGGCAAAGGTTCAATTGGGGCCCTCCATCTTTTATTCTCAAGCACCAGCATCACATCTAGAATGGCATCCATCTCTTGTATTGTGTAATCATTTGTCTCATGAGAGTGGGCCATACATGCCTCCAAAGGGTTGGAAAATACTGATAAGGGGACTGTATCCTCCACGAATGATTCGATCATGTTTAATTCGTGGACATCATCATCAACTTCCCGCGGTTGTTTGCATAACTCAAATATGTTAAGCTCAAGGGTCATATTTCCAAAGGACATTTGTACAAGTTCGTTTCTGCAATTGATAATGGCGTTTGAAGTAGCTAGAAACGGTCGTCCAAGTATGACGAGAATTTGAGTACCGGTGCCTATCACGGGATGTGTGTCCAAGACAATAAAATCTACTGGGTAGTAGAATTTATCAACTTGGACTAGAACATCCTCTACCATTCCTCTCAGTATCCGGATGGATCTATCAGCAAGTTGGAGTGTGGTTTTGGTGGGTTTCAATTCACCTAACCCAAGTTGTTCGTAGACCGAGTATGGAATGAGATTCACACTTGCCCCCAAGTCGAGTAGGGCTTGTTTAATCTGGTAGTCTCCTATGATGCATGAGATGGTTGGACTACCTGGATCCTTGTATTTTTGGGGCACCTCTTGTTTGATGATGGCGCTCAAATTCTCAGCCAAAAGCACTTTATTGTGAACGTTATGTTTCCTTTTGATTGTACACAATTCCTTTAAAAATTTAGCATAAGATGGTATTTGTTTTATTGCATCCAACAGCGGGATGTTGATCTTCACCTGCTTGAAAACTTCCAGAATCTCCAGATTTTTATCTAAAGGTTTAGGTGAAATCAACCTTTGTGGAAATGGGGCAACCGGCTTGTATTGCCTTTCCGGTTCTTTCTCTTGTGGAATATTGTTTGGGCTATCATCCTCTTTGGGAATTTCCGGATCCTTAGGCTTTGGGGCCTTCACCGGATTAGATTTGTCAATTTCTTTCCCACTTCTCAAAGTGGTGATAGCCTGGACATGTTCCGTATGGTGGGAGGATGAGCTTGCATCTTGTATCTCATACTGGGTCCTTGGGTTAGGAAGAGGAAGAGGTTGAGCAGGAAGTGTGCCCTTCTCTCTACCACTAAGGTGAGCTTCAACTCTAGCCAGAGATGTTTTCAATTCATTAATGGCTTGGTTTGAATTTTGATTGAATTTCAATTGCTCTTGCATGAACCCATCTATTTTTAGAGAATTTGTCTTGTTATACTCATTCTGGACCGATACGAGTGCACCCAATATCTCTTCTAGTGATACTTTTGGAGTGTTGTTTGCATTTGCAGTGGGTCCATTCCTCCAACTGAAGTTGGGATGGTTATTCCAATTAGGATTAAACGTGTTTGAGTTTGGAGCACCATATTGCTGCTGATAACTATTTATGGCATTTGTTTGTTCTTGTAAGATGCCTTGGACTGCTGAAATTGTGGGACAATCTGATGTAGCATGTTGATTTCCAGCACAAATTCCACAAACAGTTTCACCCTCAGTGGAGTTGATTGTTTCTCCTTTCCTTAATTCCATGGCTTTGACCTTTCTTGTAAGGCTAGCCAACCGTGCACTTATGCTATCTTCTTCTGATAAGACATACATTCCTCCCTTTTCCTTTCGTTGGCCATTCTTGGAATTTGTTGGTTTAGATGTGTCCCAAGATTGTGCACTTTCAGCCAATTCTTCCAGATAATCCCATGCTTCATCAGCTTCCTTATTCATGAACTCCCCATTACACATCATCTCTATAAATTGGCGCATGGATGGAATCAGTCCTTCATAGAAAAAACTTATAATTCGCCAAATTTCATAGCCATGATGTGGGCATGCGTTTAATAGGTCCTTGAACCTCTCCCAACATTGGGAAAAGGTTTCATCTTCCTTTTGGGCAAAGTTCCTGATAAGGCGCTTAAGCATGTTCGTTTTGTGAGTAGGGAAGAATTTTTTTTATAAATTCTCTGTGCATATCATTCCATGACCCAATTGATCTTGGCCTCAATGCATAAAGCCAACCCTTGGCTTTATCCTTAAGAGTGAAAGGGAAGAATTTAAGTCTTACTACATCTTCAGTCACATTTGCAAAGTGCATGGTGGTGATTACTTCATCAAACTCCCTAAAGTGTTGATAGGCACTTTCACTGTCTAGACCATGGAATTTAGGGAGAAGATTGATCACTCCCGGTTTCAAATCCACGTTCCCTGCATTTAGTGGAAATACTATGCATGAGGGAGTGCTCGTTCTTGCAGGTTGCAAGAAATCACGTAAAGTCCTTGGTCGGGGAACATCATCAACCACATTCTCCCCAGTTTCAGTTTGATTTTGGTTTGGGTTAGGTTGATTTGCAGCCATATTTCCAGATAAAATTGGAGAATCTAGCTGTCTCCTAGCACGTGGTTCTCTATCAATTCCTTCTACTATTCCCCCTTCACTTATGAGTCGGTTATTGGAATCCCGAGCCCAATGTGGCATGCAAAACTAAAAATAAGAAACAAAAAGAAAGGAGAATTCTTCCTCCCTTTTCTTTACTCTTCTCTAAGACCGAAGCACAAGGTGTCTTGCAATGGCTAGGCCAGAAGCAAGGATAGAGACCGATTTCTCCTGGTCAATAGGGGTTCAGAGAACTCCCCACCCACTCTTTGAATCTTTTGAGAAAAAGTGCAGAAAAAGGAAAAAAAGGAGTAGAGATGAGAAAAGAAATCTCTGAGCACAAGGTGATCCAAGGCGGCTGAGCCGACCAATAGGAATCCAGGTGGCAAAAAGGCCAACCTTTTAGAGATCCAAAAGGAATCTCCACCCACTCTACAAGAGATGAATAGGAATGAATAGGAGAATGAGAAGAGTAAGGTTTAGAAAGATTCACTCAATTTAGGCTGAGCTGAGCATGCTCACTTGCATAGGTCATTCCCCTTTTCTATAGGTCTAGTTCTCAATCATAACCATCCCCAAGTCCTCTCACAAGACAAGGCTAGATTAGGATTTGAACTAGATTCAAATCACCAGCATAGTCCTTACATATTCCAGAAAATCAACTAAAATAGAACTTTGGCCTGAAGTCCCTTTATGAAGAACTTAGTACTAGAGCGCACTCCGATTCCTCGGATCATACAGGTCTATACCGTTGCAAACAAATTAAGAAGATAAGTAATTCATCCAAACATCCATGAGTCATCACAAGACTAAGAAAAATTACTTAAAAACTTGTATAAACTTCAAACCTTAGTTCATAATCATGAATTCCAAACTAAAACCACTTAACTACGAATTAAAACATCTTGGATTCACTACAAGCTTCACCTCTTAGCCCTAGCTAGGAGGTTTAGCTGCTCATGATCCAAGGAAACATGAAACAACTACAAAAAGCATGAAAACAGCAAAGAAAACCAAAAGGAGTTGTGAAACTCCAATCTTCACTTCCACAGCCTCCAACCTCGCTTGTACCCTTCTAGGATACCCTAGGAACGATCCCTAGGTGTCCTCTTATAGTCTGGAGGCTCCACAACGTTGGAAGAATCGGGAATTTGCGAAACTCTTACGCAGCGCAGAGAAAATCGGGAAGAAATTAGAATCTTCTAAGTCAGTACACATGGCCGACCGGTCAAGACCGGTCGGCCTCAAGTGAAAACACTTCAGCAAGCACCTCTGACCGGTCATGACCGGTCGGGCCTATTCATCCTTGGTCCAGCAAGCATGTCCGACCGGTCATGACCGGTCGGACGCCTTCAGCAATTTTCCAGCAACAATGACCGACCGGTCATGACCGGTCGGTCCTCTTCAGTAGTGCCCAACATGCATGGCTGACCGGTCACTGACCGGTCTGGCTTCCTTGGCCGACCGGTCACGACCGGTCAACTTCATTTTCTTCTTATTTTCTTCCTTTCTTTCATCTGCTTTCTTCTCTTCTTTAGTTCTTTCTCTCTTTTCTTCTTTGGTCCTCAAACATTCTTCATCAGAATGATCCCAAGTGAGCTCTTTATGTCTTCAATTGAGTAGAGTCCACCCTCAATCCTGTAGTCACAAAACATGCATTGAATTAGCTTACAAACCATACAAACCTTGCACAATGAGTGATGAATTGGGGTTAGAATATGCACAATTAAGAGCTCAACAATTAACTAAACCTTGATTTAAGGTATTGAGAAACCAAGCCGGGGTACTTTGTCCATCCTTGTCCATGGAAAAATAACAAAAGATATGGATTTCTAAAAATCCTATCTAATGTAAAAGAAAAAGGAAAAGGAAGGATGAAATTGGGAATGATGGAAAATGGTGGAAAATTTCGATTAGGGCTACCTACTACCAACTGGGGGATGGTCTACCCGTAACCAAAGCCGGAAATGGGACGTAGTATGAAAGTCGTCGGAAGGACGGTAAGGCAAATTCCTGTCATAGGCTTGTTGTTGCTCTATGCACCTTGAGATCTATAATTTAGTTGATTCATGAAGAAGATAATCCCGAAAACTCATGAGATGAACCTTCATATGCACACTAGGTTGAATTTGTTCAAGTTCTTCTATTTATCAATCAATCAGCGGGAATTTCATATAAACACTTATTATGTTCTGAGAGTTTAAGGTTTCAACCTTTATCGCCTAATTTCTCTGATTTTTATGCTTGTGTGTCTTGGAATGTATAGAAGAATAGTTTCTAGAGGAGAGTTGGGTTTTGGAGAATGAAACTTGTTTCATGCATGTTTTGCTAAGGACTAGCAAAATGCTGGTTGAGGGGGTGTGTTGAGCTCTTAATTGTGCATATTCTAACCCCAATTCATCACTCAGTATGCACGGTTTACATGTTTAAAGGACTACTCTAATGCATGATTTGTGATTGTAGGAACAAGATGGAGATTTCACCAATTAAAGGCTAAATAGAACTCTTTAGGAGCATTGAAGACCATTGGATGAAGGATGAAGGAGGACCAAAGAAAGACAAAGCAAGGAGAGAAGAGAAAAGAAGAAACAAAGAAAGAAAAAAAGAGAAGAAAAGGGTCCTAGACCGGTCAAGACCGGTAGGCCACATCATTGAAAGACTGCTGGAGGAAGAACGATACAATCAGACCGGTCAAGACCGGTCGGCCAACAGGACTGAGGTTTTCCAGAGCACGCTGGACTGAACCAGAACAGGCCAGACCGGTCGTGACCGGTCGGCCAGCCCAGTCCGAATGGTCCAGACCGGTCGGCCCTGCGTAAACAGCGAGCTTTCCAAATCGGGCGTCGAAATTCTCTGCGCAAGTGCGTAATTTTACGCGCAATCTGGAAGTTTCTTACGCAATGGACGCCTCCAAGCTATAAAATGACTTCTTCCCTTCATTCCAAAGGAGGCTCGGACGTGGGGATTGCTTAGGAGACGGATTCTACTTCGAGTTTCTTAGTTTTCTTCCTGTTTTAGTTATTTTTATGTTTTTGAGGCTTTTTAGTTCAAGGATGTTAGAGATGAACTAAAACCTCTTAGCTAGGGCTAAGAGGTGAAGTTTTTTATTCCTTTTTGATGGATTGATGCAACCTAGGTTTCCTTTTATGTTTTAATTGAAGAATTTTAGTTCAATATGAGTTTGAATCAAGTACTAGTTTGGTTTTTTACTTTGATCTCTTGTTGACTCCCGGCTCATGCGATTCTTAGTGATTCTAAGCTTAGTATCTTAGCTTTTGAGCATTAGTTATGCTTGTGTAGTTCATTGATCTACCATCGACCCCGGGCATGGTAGATTCTTTGATTGCCTTGTATGCAATGGCCTGATTTTCATGTGGGAACTCATTCAACTAAAGTTCTTATCTTTTTATTATAATCTGAAATAGCTATTTGCTGATTGATTTTGATTTGATTAGAGTTCTAATCATTAGTTGTAATCAAGTCTAGTGACAAGATTTGATGAAAGCTATGGTTGTGAATCTCAACTAGATTGGGAAGAGGCTTGGCCTACACAATTGAGTGTGCCCAAGGCCTAAGTATTGATGTGGGAATTGAATCAATGAATAAGCAACTGTTTTGGATAATTGTTGATTGAACCGCTCTATATTCCAATCGGATAGAGATATGAATTCGATTCCGATTGAGTTATGAGAGACATAGTTGTGTTGATGCGTTGAAACTTATCAAAAGTGGATCCTTGGCGCTCTAGTGCCTTTTTAGATTGATATTACCTTACATATTCACTGTTTAAACCCAAATCACTATTTTCTAGCTTTAGTTCTTAATAGGATCTTAATTACTAGTTGTTTTAGACAAAATCTGAGAATACCCATTCATAAATCTCTGTGGGAACGATACTCGGTCTTTCCGAATTATTACTACTTCGCAACCCTTCACTTGGGGAGTGAACAAGTTTTTGGCGCCATTGCCGGACAGACAATATACTCCCCCACAGGGACGTCAACAGTATCAGCAGAATCAGGCTCAACACCAACCTCAGAGATATCAACCACGACCAAATCCTCAACCACAGCTACAACCACCTCGGCAGCAGCAGCAATTAAGAGGGAATGGCCAATACTCATATAAGAATAGGCAGAATTACCGGGAGGTCAGAAAATTCACTCCTCTCACTCAGCCACTCAGTTAAGTCATGGCCATGCTAGTACAGAAGTAGTTACTCACTCTGATGGCACCCAGGCCTCCTCCAAATCCCCTGCCTCCAAATTACTGAGAAAATGAGTATTGTGCTTACCATCAAGGGCGTGGTCACACCACTGATCGATGCTTGACTCTGAAGAATGCCATACAAGATCTGATTGACGACCGAAAGATCGTCATCTCGGTCCCTGGAACTCCTCCAGCAGCTACCACCAACATCCTTCAGAATCCTCTGCCTCAGCATCCGACAGACCCCAGTTCATCTCGTGGCCCTGCCGTCAACAGCATAGAAGAAGGAGAGCGCCTCGATCGCTTCTTCTCCCCTATCCAGTCCATTCATGCCTACACTTATGAGCCAACAAGTTCCCCTCCTGTCTTGCAAGGGGCAAACCCCTTTTCTCCTTCAGTCTCCAAGCCGTTAGTGCTCGAAGGAGCATCTCCATATGATGTACCAGTTGTTCAAAGGGCACCTTACAGCCATTCATGTTGGGAGCCAGTCATCTTGGAAGGAGCACATTCATACATCGAGCCCACATACGAACCTGTCATTTTGCAAGGGGCAACTCTAATCTAAGAACAATCCAATCCGCAATGAAGGGATCATACTCATCAGCAGCAAGAACCCATTGTTCTGGAAGGGGCTTCTCCAATCAAGCTAGTCGTATTGCAAGGGGCAAATCCCAAAAACGTGTCAATCACACTACGACAGCTGGACGAACAGAGAAACCCCCTGCCATATCAAGAGGACCAGTGTTCATCCCGTGGGAACCTCCTGCTCCAGGAATGGTCAAGCCAAGACCGCAACCTTATGTGATCTATAAAGACAAGCCTTGATATTATCCCTTTAGCATAGGCAACAATGTAGTCCTCAAGGCAAAAGCTCCATTTAAGGAAGATCTGCTACCCACACCAGCACCGTTGCAAAAACCAGTGATCCTAGAAAGCAAAGGAGAGAAAAATTATAAAGAGGTCCCGTGGCACTATCCAGAATGTGCGGAGGTAGAAAACAAGAATCCTAATGGGCGTTGCATCTGAAGAGATAATCAGAATAGAGGAGATCCCAAAGGCACTCTCTCGGGTCTCGGTAACAAAAATGAAGCCGCATACGATGTGGCGACTCAGCTCAAGTCAATCCCTGCTCAAATCTCAGTATGGGAGCTACTTTGCACATCGCGCATACATAGAGAAATGTTTGCCAAAACCCTGAGCGATGCTCACTTCTCCTCCGATACGGCACCAGAAATGATAGCATTGATGATCGGACAACTCCTGGCTCCGCGCGCCATCACCTTCACTGATAATGAGTTACCACCAGAAGGGCGCAACCATGGGCGATCCCTCAACATAACCTTACGATATAAAGACCTCTGTGTCCGGCTGGTCCTTATCGATAACGGCTCAAGCTTAAACGTCTGCCCACTCAAGACTGCGGAACGTCTGGGAATCAGTCCTTCATTTTGACCTAGCACCATATGCATTAGAGCATTCGACAACACCCACCGATCAGTAGAAGGGGAGGTCGACATAGAGGTACAGATAGGTCCAGAAACCTCTATTATCACATTTCAAATCCTTAATATATCAGCCTCTTTCAACATGTTGCTCAGACGGCCTTGGCTGCACAAGGTTGGAGCTGTGCCATCAACCCTGCATCAACGGGTGAAGTACATCTGTGGAAATCAAGTGATCTCTACCCATGCAGAGAAGGAGATCATCGTTCCTTCCAATGCTACTGCCACTAAACCAGATATCCCTATCATCGACATCCAGCACTCTGAAGAAGGCATCCCATTTCATAGTTTCAAATTCGAGACCGTGAGCGTTATCGCCAATCCAGAACCGATAAATGCGGATCGTGTCTTTTCACTAGCAGAACGTTTGAGCCTCAAGTATCGAATGAAGAATCATTTCAAGTCCAAAAAGATACCGCTGGTATATAATCAACGCAAATGGGGGCTTGGGTACAGGGCAATCTTCATGGACAGAAGAAAGAAGAAATTTCGTTGCTCTCCCATTCCATTTATCAAGCCAGGAGAACCTTGCAAAGATCCAGGAGGTAATCAACCTACTGCACTACACAAAGGCCTCCCGATAAGCCTAGCTTGGGCCACGTGGCCCCCCATTCGATGAGACTAGATTCTCGAACCATCTAAGCCTCTGGAAGAAGAAGGGAAGGATGAAGACGAAGAAGAAAGTCAAATATAACAGCTTCAGGATCAAGGTACTCTGATACCTGCTCCTAACCAGGAGCACAACTTGCCCACTTCAATTCCGATCAACCAGGGGCACAACCTGCCCACTTCAACATCAATCAACAAGGGGCACGGCTCGCCCATCTCTGTAGAATCAACATCATCAACCATCAGCCAGGGGCAGAAGCAGCCCATTCATTGGACCAAAAAAGGGAAATGGCCAGCCCTGGATTGGTCCAATGTCCAGATTTCGAACTTGTGTCTCACTGTGGAACCAGACGAACTGCAATGCGAGGTAAGTGATCCAGGAGGGACTGAGTACGACTCAGATCTCGAACCCAACCATCGAGAAATCATGGTCATTGGGCCAGACTGTGACTTTTCGTCCAAATCATCAACCCCCACCTCTTCAGGGGAGGAAGCGTGGGGTTCTGAATGATCATCCGTTCCCCTAACTTTTGAATCAGCCAGAGAGTCATATGAGGGCTCTAGGTTAAAAAAAATGCCTGTTTAAGTAACGAGTGGAACTTTAGGACAAGTTGGGATCAATCATGGTCTGCAATGCCCGCATGTTCAAGGTCCCGTGAATTTTAAAAATCCAAACAAATTAAAAACTTTCAAAAACTAAAAATATCCAGCACTTCAATTCCAGAAAATTCTTAAAAACTAAAAACATTTCTTTTCTTGCATTCAATAATGTGCCAAGTTTGTCTAAAGAGTCGCATGAGTTTGAAGTCGAATCATATGATTTGGACATCGAATTAGACTTCAAGCTCATGGGTCTGGATGAAGCTCGGGATGAGGAAGATGATGACCCAGCTCCTGAACTAGAGGATCTCCTCAGAAAGTTCGAATCTAAAGCCAATGTTGTAGTCGATGATTTTGAGATAGTAAACTTGGGGACACTTGAGATCCCTAGGGAAGTACGCACTAGAAAATCATTGCCACCGGAGATGAAGCAGAGAATGATAGAGTTCTTAGCTCCAAGATTGTCCAACTTCGCCTTTTCATATGAAGACATGATGGGGCTCGATGAAGAGCTCGTTGAACACCATCTGCCAACCAAGCCGGATATGAATCCAGTGAAGCAGAAACTTCGAAGAATGAAGCTAGAATGGGCTCTAAAAGTCCGAGATGAAGTCATCAAGTAATACAATGCGGGATTCTTGGTAGTCTCCAACTACCCTAAATGGCTCGCCAACATTGTACTAGTACCGAAGAAAGATGGTAAGGTTCGAATGTGCATCGACTTCCGAGACCTCAACAAAGCTAGTCCTAAAGATGATTTCCCTTTGCCACATATCGACACTCTCGTCGACAACACTGCTGGATACAAGGTCTTCTCGTTCATGGACGGGTTCTCAGGTTACAATCAGATCAAGATGGCCATTGAAGATCGGGAGAAGACATCGTTTATCACTCCCTGGGGAACTTTCTGTTACAAGGTAAAGCCGTTCGGTCTGAAGAACGCAGGAGCAACATATCAGCGAGCAATGACAGCACTATTCCATGGCATGATGAACAAAGAGCTTGAAGCATATGTGGACGATATGATCGTCAAATCTCGTACGATTGAAGGACACTTTGGAGATCTGAAAAAATAACAGATTAGAAAAGTACATGCTCCATCTCAACCCTCAGAAATGTGTCTTCGGTGCAATGGGAGGCAAGCTCCTCGGCTTTATGGTGAGCAAGGATGGCATCAGGGTCGACGAAACCAAAACCAAAGCAATCATCGAGATGCCCCCTCCTAGAACAGAGAAAGAAATTCATGGCTTCCTTGGCAGAATTCAATACATCAGCCGCTTCATCGCACAGCTCACACCTATCTATGAACCCATATTCAAGCTCCTTCGGAAGAACGTTCCAAAAGAATGGAATGATGATTGCCAAGTTGCCTTCAATCGCATCAAGAAATATCTCATGAATCCTCCAGTGCTAGTGCCGCCCACTCCTGGATGACCACTATTGTTATACATCTTGGTAGCAGCAAAAGCCATTGGCTGTGTCCTCGGCCAGCATGACGAGACCGGGAAGAAGGAATAAGCAATATACTATTTGAGCCGAAAGTTCACCGACTACGAGACCAGGTATTCCCCAATCGAGAAGACTTGCCTCGCCCTAGTTTGGGCAACTTAGCGGCTCCGTCAATACATGATTGCGTTCCCTATTCTCCTCCTCACTCACATGGATCCACTTAAGTACCTATTCGAGAAACCGGCACTCACTGGAAGGATAGCTAAATGGCAGCTACTCCTGTCTGAATTCGACATCACCTATGTCACTCAGAAGGCAATCAAGGGGCAGGCCCTCGCTGATCATCTTGCCACTCACTCCCTCCTAGATTATCAACCGCTCAAGACATTCTTCCCTGATGAAGATCTCTTACTTATCGAAGGTGAAGAAAAGAAGAAAAAAGATGAGTGGTGTTGAGCTCTCAATTGTGCATATTCTAACCCCAATTCATCACTCATTATGCACGGTTTACACGTTTAAAGGACTACTTTAATGCATGATTTATGATTGAAGGGACAAGATGGAGATTTCATTGATTGAAGGCTAAATAGAGCCCCTTACAAGCATTGAAGATCACAAGATCAAGCATGAAGGAGGACCAAAGAAAGATAAAGCAAGGAGAAAAGACAGAAGAAGAAACAAAGAAAGAAATCAAGAAGAAAAAGGGCCAAGACCGGTCGTACGACCTGTCGGCCAAGGGAGCCAGACCGGTCGTGACCGGTCGGCCACACATTTGGAGGATGCTGGATGAAGAGTTATACGGTCTGACCGGTCATGACCGGTCGGCCAAACCAGTCCGACCGGTCAAGACCGGTTGGCCAACAGGTCTGAGGGGTTCCAGAGCTCGCTGGATTGATGGGACTAACAGGTCCGACCGGTCGTGACCAGTCAGCTAGGCTAGTCCGACTGGTCGGCCATGCGTAAACGGGCAGTTTCTAAATCGGGCGCCGAAATTCTCTGCGCAAGTGCGTATTTTTACGCGCAATCTGGAAGTTTCTTACACAATGGACACCTCCAAGCTATAAAAGGACTTCTTCTCTTCATTCCAGAGCATGCTAAGACGTGGGGATTGATTGGGAGACGGATTCTACTTCAAGTTTTCTTAGTTTTTCTCCTGTTTTAGTAGTTTTTTTTTTTATGTTTTTGAGGCTTCTAGTTCAAGGATGTTAGAAATGAACTAAAACCTCTTAGCTAGGGCTAAGAGGTGAAGCTTTTGATTTGTTTTTTATGGATTGATGCAACCTAGGTTTCCTTTTATGTTTTAATTGAAAAATTTTAGTTCAATATGAGTTTGAATCAAGTACTAGTTTGGTTTTACTTTGATCTCTTGATGACTCCGGGCTCATGTGATTCTTAGTGATTCTAAGCTTGGTAGCTTACCTTCTGAGCATTGTTTATGCTTGTGTAGTTCATTGATCTATCATCGACTTCGGGCATGGTAGACCCTTTGATTGCCTTGTGTACAATGGCCTGATTTTCATGTGGGAACTCATTCAACTAAAGTTCTTATCTTTTTATTATAATCTGAAATAGCTGTTTGCTGATTGATTTTGATTTAATTAGAGTTCTAATCATTAGTTGTAATCAAGTCTAGTGACAAGATTTGATGAAAGCTATGGTTGTGAATCTCAACTAGATTGGAAAGAGGCTTGGCCTACACAATTGAGTGTACCCAAGGCCTGAGTATTATTGTGGGAATCGAATCAATGAATGAGCAACTGTTTTGGATAATTGTTGATTTAAACGCTCTATATTCCGATCGGATAGAGATATTAATTCGATTCCGATTGAGTTATGAGAGACCTAGTTGGGTTGATGCACTGAAACCTATCAAAAGTGGATCCTTGGCGCTCTAGTGCCTTTTTTAGATTGATATTACTTTACACATTCACTATTTAAACCCAAATCATTATTTTTCAGCTTTAGTTCTTAATAAAATCTTAATTATTAGTTGTTTTAGGTAAATTCTGAGAATACCCATTCATAAATCTCTGTGGGAACGATACTCGGTCTTTCCGAATTATTACTACTTCGCAACCCTACACTTGGGGAGTGAACAAGTTTTTGGCGCCGCTGCCGGGGATTTCTATGCGGTATTTTTAGAATTATCTGAGATAGTTTTTAGTTAAGAATGTGTTAAGATAGATTTAGGATTTGTTTTGCTTTCTAGGGTAGGTTTTCTTCTAAAAACTAATTTACTTTGTTTTGATTTTGCAGGATTCTAACATAGATCTAATTCAGGGATTTTTAGGAAGTGGAAGAAGAAGGAGGCATCTTAAGTCACAAATCAGGTTCCATCATTCTAACCTTACTCTTCTTCTTCTCCTTCTCATTCCTACCATATTCATCTCTTGTAGAGTGGGTGGAGACTCCTCTTGGATCTCTGATAGGTTAGCCTTGTGCCACCTTGATTCCTATTGGTCGGCACTGCCGTCTTGGATCACCTTGTGCTCAGAGATTTCTCTTCTCAAACCTATTCCTCTTTCTTCTTTTTCTGCACTTTTCTCAAAAGACTCAAAGAGTGGGTGGGGAGTTCTTTGAACCCCTATTGACCAGGAGAAATCAGTCTCTATCTTTGCTTCTGGCTTAGCCATTGCAAGACACCTTATGCTTCGGTCTTAGAGAAGAGTAAAGAAAGGAAGGAAGATTTCTTTTTCCTTTTTGTTTCATTCTTTTTTGATTTGCATGCCACATTGGGCTCGGGATTCTAATAACCGACTCAATCGTGACGGAGTAATTGTTGAAGGGATTGATAGAGAGCCTCATGCTAGGAAACGTCAGAATTTTCCTGAAATTACTAGAGAGATGGCTGAAAATCAACCAAATCAAAGGGGTAATCAACATCAAAATACACCCCCTAACCTTACTGAATTGGATGAGAATGAAGTGGGGGATGTACCTCAACCTAGAACTTTACGTGACTATTTACAACCAGCTAGGATGAGTACTCCCTCTTGTATAATTTTCCCTCACAATGTGGGAAATATTGAGTTTAAACCGGGGTTGATCCAACTTCTTCCTAGATCCATGGACTCGACTCTGAAAGCGCTTATTTACATATTAAATAATTTGAAGAGGTTATGGCCACAATAAACTATGACAATGTAACCAAGGATACTATAAAACTTAAATTATTCCCTTTTTCCTTGAAAGAGAAGGCCAAATCATGGCTACATTCCTTAAGGCCAAGGTCTATTGAGACATGGGCTGAGATGACTAGGGAATTTCTAAAAAAATTCTTCCCTACTCATCGAACCAATGCACTAAGAAGGGCCATAATGAACTTCGCTCAAAAAGAAGAAGAAACCTTTTTCCAATGTTGGGAAAGGTATAATGAGTTATTAAACGCATGCCCACATCATGGCTATGAACGGTGGAGGTTGATTAGTTTCTTCTATGATGGATTAAACTCAACCATGCGCCAATTTGTGGAGATGATGTGCAATGGGGAGTTCATGAACAAGGAAACAGAGGAAGCTTGGGATTATTTTGACATGTTGGCTGAAAATACACAAGCATGGGATACATCTAAGCCAATAAGTTCAAAACAACCCCAAGCCAAGGAAAATGGAGAAATTTATGTTTTAAATGAGCAAGATGATCTAGTTTCTAGAGTGGCTAAACTCACACGAAAGGTCGAGGAGATGGAACTAAAGAAAGTGGACACAACCCAACAAAAGGGGGCTATTGAAACTATTTGTGGTATTTGTGCTTCCAATGTGCATCAAACGCCGGATTGTCCAACAATCTATGCGTTTCGAGAACTTTTATTTGAACAATCGAATGCTTTGAATAGTTATCAACGACCTTTTAGTACTCCAAATTCAAACACGAACAATTCTAGTTGGGGAAGCAACCCTACACTTGGGGAGTGAACAAGTGGACGTTATTCTTCGATGGCGCAGCAAATTCTAAAGGGAGTGGTATTGGAGCAATCCTCTACTCTCCAGACGATGTCCCTATTCCTATTTCAAGGCGCATAGCATTCGAATGCACCAACAACATGGCAGAGTATGAAGCATGCATCGCTGGCTTAAGGGAAGCCATAATCTTGGGCGTCAAGAAGCTACGAGTATTTGGAGACTCACAGCTTATCATCAATCAGACCAATGACGAATGGAAAACTAAGGATGAGAAGTTAATACCATATCATGTGTATCTTGAAAATTTGGTCGAAGAATTCAAAAAAATCACCTTCTCATACATGCCCAGAGCCAAGAATCAGTTTGCAGACACTCTCGCTACACTCACGTTAATGCTCGAGATCTCGAAAGGAGCTTCGGTATGGGAGCTCACAGTCGAAACTCAAGATGAACCTGCTTCTCCCTGCAAATAGAAGAAGCCGAAGCTGTCCCTGACAAACCCTGGTATGCAGACATCAAGAAATATCTCAAAACCCAGGAATATCCAGAGTCAGCAACAGCAATAGATCACCGAACCATCCAACGTTTGGCCGGCCAGTTCACCATCAGTGGCGAATTTCTTTACAAGCGATCTTATAATCACATCCTCCTTTGATGCGTCGACGAAATAGAAGCTGTGAAGATCATGAAAGAAATACACGAAGGAATCTGTGGCCCACACATGAACGGGCATATGATGGTAAAGAAAATTCTATGACTTAGTTACTATTGGCTCACCATGGAGACAGACTGCTGTCAGCACGTCAGAAAATACTTCAAGTGTCAGGAGCATGCGAACCAAATTCATCAGAATTATACAACCTTACGACTCCCTGGCCCTTCTCTATGTGGGGACTTGACATCATTGGGAAGATCAGTCCCAAAGCATCAAACGGTCACGAGTATATACTTGTGGCAGTCAACTACTTCACCAAGTGGGTAGAAGCAGCCTCTTACACCACGATTGCAGCATCCCAGGTTATCAAATTCATGAAGAACAACATCATATGCCGGTATGGAATCCCTAATGCTATCATCACAAATAATGGGACCCCGTTCGTCAACAAGAGGATGGATGACTTCCTCAGGAAATTCAAGATTCATCGTCATCGATCAAGTCCCTACCGTCCTCAGATGAATGGTGGGGTGGAAGCCGCAAACAAGACAATCGTCAGGATACTCGAGAAGATGGTCGTGACCTATCGAGATTGGTCAGAGATGCTCCCATATGCACTTTGGGCCTATCGAACGTCTGTACGATCTACTACGGGCGTTACTCCTTTCGAGCTTACTTATGGAATGGAAGCAGTTCTATCGGTTGAGGTGGAAATACCGTCACTACATGTGTTACTAGAAAGCGGAATTGAAGAAGGAGAATGGCAACAGGCCAGATTCGATAGTTACAGCTAGCAGATGAGAAGCGCATGCGTGCGCTAAGTCATTCCCAATGCTATCAGAAAAGGATCGCTCGAGCTTACAACAAGAGAGCCCGAAACAAAGTGGGTGACATGGTCATGAAGAAGATTCTACTGTCGCACTTTCCCGATCCCAGAGGAAAGTTCAAACCCTCGTGGGACGGACCGCTGATCATCAGAGAAGTACTTCCTGGAGGCGCCCTCAGACTCACCAGCATGAGATGGGTGGATCTTCCTGAGCCAATCAACGCCGACAAAGTTAAGATCTTTCATGGGTAAGTCATTCTAACCTTATCAAGTGTTACATTAATAGAGCTGAAGTCAAGAGGTCGAAGCTAAAACCTCAGAGAAATCATTTTCGTCCACCAATAAGTATTTCAAATAAGGGGATTCAAAAGAAAAAAAATGAGAGAACAAAAAGACACAAAAAAAGGAGAAAAAGAATACAAAAAAATAAAAAAATGAGAAAGAAAAGAAAATGGGAAGCCAAAATAAGGCACCCGAGAAAAATCAACCCAAGAAGAAACACAGTCACCCATCCATCCATCTCAAAAAGGTCTATAACTACAACCAACAACTCTATCATTCTAACTTAGGATAAGGGCTGAAAGACTGCCATCAGCCGACAAGGATGGATTTCCGACCTCTAGCCGTCGCAGTTATCCAAAAAATTCAGAAAAAGAAAAAAAAGAAGAAAAAGAAAATGTATGCCTAAACAAAGAGGGCGGAGTGAAAATCCGAAAGGGTGCTCCGAGTAAAAACAGTGGGCATACAGTGGACTTGGTGAAAACCCGAAAGGGCGCCGATGGTAAAAACAACATTGCTGCCAAGGGGCAGGCAAGATCAAATACCCGAGACGTGGTGAAAACCCGAAAGGGCGCTACGGGCAAAAATAATGGGAATAGGCCAGCTGTAGTGAAAACTCGAAAGGGCGCTGCAGGCAAAAATGGCTCGAATAGAAAAAGAAAAATTAAAAGTGCAGGTACCAAGAAATCAGATGATCTAGATCAGTTCAAGCGGTTACAGTTCAAGAACAAGAGGAAGTATAGTCAGGAACAAAGAACTCTACAAACTCTGACAATCTCAGGAAGTAACAGTTTCCATTGCCTACACCTTTAGGGAACCAAGGGGATCTCACAAGTCAATCTCAAGACATCAGTTAAAGCATTGGCCGAGCCTCAGCTCTGATTCCTATATCCCGTCACAAAATCCAGACACACTCATAAGACAACTCATGGCACAATAGATTTTCAAAAAGTTTTCTCCTTTTAAATACATCATATTTCTTTTACATATATCATGTCATCTTTTTCAAAAAATACAAAAAATGCATCATCACCAGTCATGCAAAAGGGAATGTATAGATGGCCAACACAATCAATCTCTACCTTCCTCCTCGGCCTTATCAGGTAAGTCCTCTGACTCATAATGAAATAGCCTCGCTCTCAACCTGCTCACCTCCATACGTAGGTAATGTACCTCTTCTCGCTCAAGGCCGCGGATCGGTGTCTCCTCATCAGACAACCTCTGATCGGCAACCAATCTCTTCGATATCATCTCACAGTAATACCGAAGTGTAGAGATCTCAGATAACAAGTGGCCATGAGTGCCCAAAAGGAAACCAGGATCGATAAATGGGTGCTCTTTAAAGGGCTCATATGAACCAGATGAAGAGCTGGCATCCCCAAGAATTTCCCGCTCATCCTCATCGGCAGTCTGGTGCCAACAAGGAATGCGCCGGTATAGGGACTGCTCAGCAACCCAGTACTGATATGGGGCGGTCGCCATCGAAAAAGTCCGCAGCTCAAAACCAAGCAAATCAGCAGTCAAGTAACTCGCCTAGGATCCATCAACCCGAGTCCTAAAGTCAGATGATCTAGACGGAAGTGCTCGACGCTCGATACCAGTGAAAGAAAAAAGATGAACATCCTGCTCATATCCGAACTGCCACAGGAACCGGATAGGATGATAAGAAAAGTAAGATTGAAAGCCTACCAACATCAGAGGAAGGCGGTGCGCATTGCAAAGCACTGGAGGAAGTGAAAGCCAAGATGACTCCCAATGAACATTCCAGTCACGAAGTTCAGCGAACATCCTGCGATACAAGGGCTCACTCATCCTAGCCGAATGAGGAAGAAATTCCATGATGTGTCGCACAAGGTCTGGGCAACGAGTGCCAGGAAATGGTACAGGAACAGTCAGTGAAAGACGCTCCCATAGCCAGACCTGATCACAAGAAAGAAAAGAAATTCAGCTAGAGCAGAGCAATCCCTAAACGATAGGAAAAGAAAAGGAAAGTACAGAAAAGATACCTGAAGAAATGCACAACAGCCACGAAAGACACGAGTGCGACCCAGGGCACAGTCAATCAGCCCATTAAACAGCTCAGCCAGGATGAGAGAAATGATCCCCTGCCGTCGAATAACTCGACTCATCACCTCAAAAAGCAGAGGGGTCTGAGACCTGCGCCATCTCGAGAATAGCACCTCAGCTATTAAGCAGAACATCAGTGCATTCCTAGAAAGTAAAGACCCTGCCACACTCCGAGGACCCGAAAAAAGATCATACAACAAGTCCAAGGAGAACACCACAGCATCCTGGCTGGTAGCTGCAGGCTGAACAAGATATGGGATCCCAAACCAGTTCTGCGGTGTGGCCGTCTTCGGCGAAAAATATTGAGTATAATCCCAGGGAAGACCGGTCAAACGTGCAAGCTCCTCCAAAGAGGGTCCCATCTCCATGTCGTTGAACGCAAACAAATTCAACGAAGGGACCCAGTCAATCAATGCAGCCCCGAGCATCCTCCAATCAATGTCAACTCTAGCCATATGGATCAGACTGCCAAAGCCATAAGACTCCAAATCTCGAATCTCATAAGCCGACAAGCTGTCAAGCCAAGCAAGCAGTCGTGGCGAGCAAGAATGACGAGGAAGCAACTGACAAGTCCTCACAGGAATCCCCTCCAGGACAAAAGGCCCAGGAATCGATGATAGCTCATCAAGGATCGAAAGATCAACGGGCGAAGGAGAAGGAAAAGCTGGAACATCTGCAGACTCAACAGCCCTTGACCTATCCCCAACAGCGGCTATGTCTGATATAAGCGCATCACTGTCTGAAACTGTCACGACCTCAACCGCATGAGAAGACTCACCCACCTCGTGAACCGAGTTCGTAAATGACCGACGATCAGGAGAAGGACGATACTCTTCATCAAAAGGGCTATCAGCAAAGATCACACCGCACATTGTGGCATCCTGACCAATCTGAC
Source organism: Liriodendron chinense (assembly GCA_003013855.2). Lineage (NCBI taxonomy): Eukaryota > Viridiplantae > Streptophyta > Magnoliopsida > Magnoliales > Magnoliaceae > Liriodendron > Liriodendron chinense. The sequence goes on from ML058499.1 coordinate 499,248, forward strand.
CGCTGAAAAATGCATCTTAACCATCAAGAAAGGTCCCGGCAACCCCGATCGAAGAATCAACGGTCAGATCTGGACCTGCGGCCCTCTCCAACAGGAAGTCGTGAATCCAATCATCATCCTGACCAATCAAAGGAATCATCGAGACATCCACACCGTCCGTCATCAGGTGGACATCATCAATGATCACATCAAGTCCACCCAAGCAAGTATGCCGCACATCCCGGCCATCATCAAGAGCATCCAAACCGTCAAAGGTATCATCTGAACCATCTATACCATTCAAACATGAGATCAGTCCATCTATGTCCATCGTGACCCCATCATCACCATCAATCACATTGTCCATGCGGCCCACACTCAAAGGGTGCATAGCCTCACCTATGTCCCATCTCCCCATCTCATCCATACCATTCATTTCTCCCATAATCAATGACCCATTCAAATATGAGTTTTCAGCATGGCTCCCATTAATGGGGTCATTCAAAGCTCCACCAACCACCATCGTTAAATCCCCATCAATGCCCCCATTCAATGCTCCATCTCTACCATCAATCAAAGACATCTCACCATCTTTAAAGCCTTCACCAATTGCTGAAGTGTGGGACCCACCAACCTCTCCCACAATGGCCCCCAAGCCATCATCAAAGGCTGCCCAAGAGAGGACCAATAGAGAAAAAGACAAAAAAGGAATAAAAGAGGAGACAAAAGGGAGATTCATGGCTGCAATCGAACCTGAGAGTACAAAGAATGTGGGGACAGGGACAGTGGACTATGAAGAATGTCCGAGCATGAGCCAGCCTAGGCCGCACAAGAGGCGAGTCTTGGGTGGCTCGCTGTGGGCTGCCCGTACGCACGTGCTCCCTCTCTCTCCGCAGGATTGGCTCCATGGTCATTGGTAGGTGAGGCTGACAGTCCACGTCAGCAGATGGCACCCTGAGGGCCGCCCAAAGCTCCAATCAACTCTGGATTTCGTTTGAGAATGATCGGAATCATTTAGAAGGTACCCCACCTATCCAATCATGAAGTATTACAGCCAACATGGGCCTGATCAAGTCAAAGAGAAGGAAAACTGATCAAGAGAGGCCCACAAGCAACTTGAGCCATTCAAAGACTAGATCATCATGATCTAAACCATGGGAGAGTTCACATGAGTCGTAAAATAGTAAGATCGAAGGTTTGATCGTCAAGAAAGAGGACCAGAACCCAAGATCTGATCATCAAGTGGGCCCACATGGCTGAAAAGAGCGATCTGAACCGTTCAAGTCATCATCCGAACCATGAAAAGCCTTCTTAGCCTCACAAAATATCAAAGAAAGGTGCTCCAAAGCAAAATTGAAGTTTGGAAAGGGCCCACAGGCCAAATCAAGCGATCTGAACTGTTCAAGTCATCATCCATGCAATTAAGAAGCCTCATCTTCCACAAAGCATCAAAGAATGAGTCGAAGATTAAGACATCCAAGCATCATCAAGAAGTTTTGAGGTAAATCAAGGATCGTATATTCATTCAGAAGACTTTGATACAAAAGAAAAGCAGAAAGAAGAAGATCATACATCAAGTAAGCTGAATACATCCTCATAGAAGCAGGCTACAGATCACCAACATAATCGTTATCATCCCTCCTCTCGTCCCGCTCTCGATAATGGAGATCCATCAAAGGAGCTGTCACTGATCCTCCAGCATACTTGCAACGACCCCCTGGAACATAGAGAGAAGGAAGCAGAGGCCCCTGCCCGTAAAGCAAGTACCACTCGTCATAGTCACGATTTGGGATCGTGAAGCAAAATCCTGGCTGACCCACAAGAGCATCGGTCATCTCATCAGCTGGGATCTGAGCAGCCGGAGGAGGTGCGGAACAAGGGGCTAGAGTCACCCTAGTAATCTGTCAGAGCAGCCTCTTGCCCAAATACCACTGAAATGATTCAGCATCGGAAAGCATGATCCGAAGGCATGAAGAATCATACGCTTCAACATGCTGAGGGGTGTAGTAGAGAGGAAAGTTGGCGTATGGCATCCGGGCAAACTACAACGAAGAAGTTTATCACAATCAGTCACAGAGCAGCACGATGGATAATGAAAACAAGATACTTACGTCCTCGACGATCAGTCCGTCTATGTCAGCAAGCCAATTTTCCCCAGATACTCGAGAGTTTCGTTAACGATTTTGCTGATGCTAGTGCATGTAGCGGTACAAAGATGACTCAATGTCATCTCGTATCCTCGGCGAGAGATGAGCAAAATGGTCATAAAAGCAAGTTTGGGCAAGGGCACAGATAACGATCAGAGAAAGAAAGAAGGCAAATGTCTCCAGGGAAGGTTAAAAAGAATACCTCTACGACAGGCCAGAAACCTGTGAAGGACCGGCTATTCCAAGAGGTCTTATCCAAACCTAGGAAAACATGAGTCAAGATAGCCCCGCTCCAATTGTACGAATGGTGAAGATCCTCAACCAAACGAAGAAATTTAGGGTCGATCCTCTCGTTCGCATGACAGAAAAGGAATGACCTAAAGGCGTAAGCAATCATGGCCCGTGCTTTGTGAAGGGCCTCCAGCTCGGTAGTAGGGACGACAGTAGAGAAGGTGTTGTAGAATCATCGCAATTTTACTTGGTGGCCCTGAAATTCGTCCTCAAGTGGGATGTCACCCACAAGCTGTAGCCAGTCAGTGGAGGTGATGGGAGCAAGAGAGCCGACGTGGGTAACAACTGCCCCATGGAATGGAAAACCAATTTGCATATATATGTCCAGGGGAGTTATTCCCCACTCGCCACAAGGGAGTTGAAAGGTGTGGGTCTCATCTCGCCACCTCTCACAAAGAGCCACAAGCAGCATGCGGTTGGCGTTGTTGTTATGGAAGCGCAAAGTAAGGAGGCCGGCAAAAGGAGTGTCAGCCAGAACTCGTTCAAGCAAAGGCTGTGGGTGTTTCACCTAGTCATCCCAAAGATCTTTGGTACCTCGACCCTTTATGGAGGGAAGAGGTTGGTGCTCCTTAGCTAAGGAACACATATGAGCCCCTCGATGAACAATGAAGGCTGGATCATCCTCATCGACCACCCGTAGTCCCCTTGTACCATCCGCCATCAAATCCTACAAGCTTGGCAAGGTAAGTCTCTATTCTTTACCCGTTAAAATCCAAATCATTATTCAAGAAACCCATGGATTCGGACTTACATTCAAATGCAAAAATCTAATGTCCAACTCCATGTGTTACCTAGGATATGTGTTGAGCCCATCAAAGAAAGCAAGGCCCACCTTAAAGAGGTTTGCATGTCGTGCTTTAGGTAAGGAAAGTCCATCACCCAAGGACACACTTTGGACAACAAATGCACTCAAGTGGCATGAGATCAAAGGGATAAGAATCCAACTTCATATGAGAAATCCCTCTTCAAAGTCCATGTGTAACCAAGGCTTGGTTCACTTTCCATGCCAAGGCCATGATCCTCATTTAAGTTGTTCTCATCTTTCTACACATGTACATGGACAAATGGGGAAAGGAAGGAAATGGGCCCCCAAGAGCAACCTAAGTGCCTCACCTCAATGGATTGAAGGGAGCACATAGCCCACTTGAAGAACATGAGGACCCATTCATGGGTTAACCATGGGTAACCCTATGTGCATCATCTTGATGAAAGTTTTAACTATGAGAGTACAACATGGTGGTCTACCCACAAACGTATGAGTCAAAGAAGCCAAAAGTAAAAAATTGATGCACATAGCCCACATGAAGAACCAAAGTTGGAAATGTTCATGCAAGGACAAATTTCGGCAACTTATGTGCACCAATTCCTTCACTAAAAAAGGGAGACCATTTGACCACAAGAGGGCATGGCTTGATGAGTCACCCAACCATCATGAAAATGGCTAAGAATGATATACATAGCCCACTTGAAAATCAAAATCCAAAAGGCCCCAAAGCATGGGACAAAATTGGGCAACTTATAAGTATCATTCTTTCCCACAAATTGAAAGAAAAATCACTCATCTTTGAGAATGATTGTGGACGACCCACCAAACACCCCAAGGGAAGTTCGAGGAGCTATGGTTGCTTGGATAGCTCACTTGAAGGAGAATCATCCATTCGAGGTTGATAACACTAAAGGAAACTCTTAAGAACCACTTTCCTACCACATGGGAAAACCATTTGAACTTAGTGAGATTGTTGAAACAACTCACTCATGGGACTTGTAGATGATCAAGTAACTCAAGTCGTCCATCCATCTAAAAAAAAAAAAGGCATGAAGGAAAAGAATCCTATATGCACAAAGTGTAGTGGTGCACACATGACTCAAAGAAATCCAAGTTTAAAAGAGGGCCCAAAAGCCCATCTATATGGAGGAATTCTAAGGAACCCACCACACTTTGTGCATAAGGATGTACATCATAATCAAGAGATGGTAGAAGATTTGGGCTACTTGTCCATAAAGGCCCGACTAAGAAATCTAGCCCAATTGAGATCCAAGTGAAGAATGGGCTAGTCACCTTTGTCCATACACATGTGAAGAAAGATGGGGCCACCCAAAGTGAGCCCTATGAGCCCAAAACTTGAGGTGGGCCCTACCAATCTCATAGGCCCAAACCTTGAAAAGAAGATGGAAAAGAAAAGAAAGCTCCAAGGAAAAGAAAACATGAGGGAACCCAAAATGAAGTATTGGGCCCATCAAATACACCAAGGGCCATGACTTCACTTTGGGCCCATTTGATACACATGAAAAGTGGCCCAACTCCCATGAAGAAAGATAAGATATTTTGCCATGCACACTTGATGGACATGGGAAAATTACCCTTTACATACACTTGAATGGAGTGTGAGAGAAGAAAAGAAAGAATGAAATGGAAGCTTGCGATGTCCTTCTCCATGCACCACCTTGAGAAGAGATTGGGGATGAAGAAAAGGTCAAAAAGACTTGGGCCCACCTTTGCTCCCTTGGAATATCTACATGTAAAAAAGAAAAGGAAACATGAGAAGAGACAATGAAGAAGAAAAAGGACAAGAAAGAAAAGGGAGTGGTTCATACCTTCACCACTCACCAAAGGGGGACCACCTTGCTGTTCCAAAGCTTCACTAAGGCCCACCACTTGAAAAGGACAAGGACCACCGAAAGAAAGAGAAAAACTTGAAGAAAGAGAGAGTATGAGAAAGAGAAGAGAGAGATTGCACGTTGGAGGAGGCCAAGGGTGCCCCATGTTATATAGAAAATGAAAGGGCACCCCATTACCCGACCCACTGGAAAGACCAGTGGGCAGAGACGGCTTGGGCGGCACCCAAGGGGCCGTCCGTCCTCCCACCTGGTTGAAACGACCCCTCACCCTCTCTCCTTGGGAAGAACTCCTCCTTGGGAAGGGTGGTTGCAAGTGAATCTTGTACCTCCATGTAAAAATGAAGTGATGGAAGAGAAGGATGAGAAAAAGTAAGGAATCTCACCAAAATCTCATCTTGTGAGAAATTGGGGAGAAGTTGGCTTGATGATGTGGAACAAGCTCCATAGAATTTTCAAGAAAAAGTAATAGAATTGACTTGGTCAAACAGTGATCTCAACCATCCAAAGTCATGGCCTGATGATCTGAACCATTCTAAGAAGAATCTCCGAAATTTCCAACCTTGATTGCTGCCTACTTTACAAAGTTTCGGGTCTGAAGACCTTAAACTACGTCAAGATCAAAATCCTGAGGGATTTTTAATAAAAACCGGCATCGATCCCAGTCGTTCGAGCCAAGATCTGATGACCTGAATCATTTCGAAAAAAATAAAAAAAAATGCGTATTTCCAACATTGCTTGTACAAAGTTTTGATCTGAAGACCTTAAACTACGTCGGGATCAACATCCCGAGAGACTTTTTAATAAAAGCCGTCATTCGATCTCAACCAATCAAGGAAGGGGTCAGATAGACCGGATCTTTTCAAAAATCACAAAAAATGTGTTTTCAGCATGTACAAAGTTTTGGTCAGAAGACCTTAAACTACGTCGGAACTAAGATCCCGAGAGATTTCCAATAAAAACCAATGTTAATCTTGATTGCTCAAATTGTGATTTAACAGCCTGAAACATTTTGAAAAATCACAAAAAGAATGTATTTTCAGCCTGTACATATTTTTGGTCTGAAGACCTTAAACTACACTGGGATTAATTTTTCGGGGGACGTTTTCCTGCTTTCAACAAAAAACTGGCATCGTCCTCGACCGCTCAGATCAAGGTTCGATAACCCGGATCATTTCAAAAATACCAAAAAGATTTTAAGCTTTCCATAAAAAACAGTATCAATCTCGATCACTTGAGTTGAAATCTGAAACTTTTCCAAAAAAAATAAAAAATTTCACTATCAATTTTAACTGCGCAAATTCATCCCCAGCGGTCCGAAGATCTAAAACTACACTGGGATTAACTTCTCGGGGGCTTTCTTTCACAACCTGTTCCGGACATGGTTGACACTTGATCGTACGGGTGTCCGAAATCTTCTAAACAGGTAAAGGCTGAGGCGGGTAGAACCCTGCAATCCTGTTCGTGTTGAACGCACCGTGATAGACAACCTTATTTGGAAGTCGCTGTTGAATCTGACGGATGTCCCCTGTTCCTAAAACTCATGAAGGGGATTAAGGCAGTTGGGAGGTGAAGCGCACCCTCACGGAATTGTGAGCAACGTAAGGCCCCAAACTGGATTGACAAAGGCTCATTTTGTGGCCGAAGGAGTCCGTCGGACGATACGTGGTCTATGTGCATTGTACATGAGGAGCAGGCAACTTTGTGGGTGTGTTGACTGAAAACCCTCAAAATCTCCTCATCCGAAGATGTAAAACTATGACACTTAACTGCGTGAGATTCGTCTTGCTCGCTGACGTAAAATGGATAGGGTGCCTTACCAGCAGTATGTTAATACACCTTTTGTTGTCAATTGGCGTGTTGGTTGGTCGTGTCTTGTCGTGTGAGCCCCGGTCGAAGATTTGAAGATCAAGACTTGAAGATTATGCTTCTTCCATTGCTTAAGCTCAAGCTGAAATAAGATCTCAGGTAAGTTGCATATAGATCGACCATAGGAAACCCAAAACATCAAAGAATGGCGTAATGACTCACATATCTTATCCCATTCCCTCTCGACCCTTGCACAAGTTGATCAGACTTGTGGACCATGGCTGGTGCAAAACGTAATTGAACATATGTCCAAACACTGGACTTCATGCACTAAATCACTTCATAACTTGAAAGTGAACCGCTGCTGTGTTGAAGACTTGGTCCAGCAAACTTGCTGTGACAAGACCATCTAGACAGCCAACCGGTCTTGGCCGGTCGGCCAGAACTGTAAGATATGGACAGCAACCTTGCTGTAATGGAAGTGTCTAGAGTGCCGACCGGCCTTGACCGGTCGGCCAGACTCCTCAACACACAACACAGCTTGCTGTGATGAATGAAGCTGGGCAGCCGACCGGTCAAGACCGGTCGGCCAGGAATAGCAAAATTGGACAGAGGCTTGCTGTGATGAATTCAGCTGAATAGCCGACCGGTCTTGACTGGTCGGCCAGGGACATTATCAAGACAGCAAACTTGTTGTAATTCGTTCAGATTGACAGCCGACCGGTCTTGACCGGTCGGCTAGTTATACCAAATCATCCAGCAGCTTTGTTGCATTATTCAGATAGGCAGTCGACCGGTCTTGACCTGTCGGCCTTCACATTTCAAGCCAGATCAGCAAGCATAGCCGACCGATCTTGACCGGTCGGCCTGCATTTTTCATTCAGTCTAGCAAGGGGATCCGACCGGTCTTGACCGGTCGGGCAGACTCAAATGTGGCCTAGTGTTTTGAATTCCAACCGGTCCATCCGACCGGTTGAGACCCCTCTCTGACAGGTCGGTCGTGACCGTTTTAGATCCGTCGGGGCCATCATTTGGGGCTCTATATAGCCATGACTTGTGGTCTTTCATGGTATGCATTCAACACCCTTCAAGAGCTAAGAGAGAGAGCTTTTACTCACATCCTCCTACCCTCTTTGCTCTTAACTCCCTTGAGTTCATCATTCAAACCTAGCCATTAATGGCTTATCAATGAGTATTCAAAGCTCGGTTTGAAGTATGAACTCAAGACCTTCATTCATGGCTGACCTACCTTTGGAATATCTTTATGAGGTCGTTTATAGCCATTGAATGCTTGAAGTTTGGCAGTTCCCTCATTACCATTGCATTGAATAGGCAAGAGGAACTTGACCAACTCTCTCCCAACTACCCGGCATCAACATAACCTCATCATTTGCATCGGTAGCTGATCTTGGGAGCACAAAGAGAAGCTGAAGCACGTGGAGCTGAAGCTACTCATCAAAGGCATCGAATCGGGGCTCAATCGTCTAGGTATGTCTAGTTTTGGAGAGTCCATTTATTGAATCTCTATTCCCTGGATTGGGAAACTCCTGCGGGAGTGTACGTGACCATCCTTGGATTAGGATTGGTGAGAGTTTAAGATCCAAACTCGTCAAGTCCCTGGATTGGGCCATCGGCGGATGGTAAACGTGGTCCTAGATCAAAGGATGTCAAGGTTGATGGTTAACCTGATTTAAAACCACGACTATAGTGAAATTCGGTGGTCTCATAGGTTAAGATCGTGAACCGGGAGTGGAGTAGGGAAACCGAATGGCTTAGTCAATCATGAATGCTATGTGTTGAATGGCTTAGTCAATCATGAATGCTAACTGTTTGATGAAATGCTTATGATAGTCCTTGCTTACAAATTCATCATATAATTGCCTTGAATGTTATTGTGATAATCTTGGTTGCTAAGAATAACTTGATTAGTTTTAATTGTAATTGGAAATTCAAAAAAGTCCTATTCACCCCCCTCTAGGACATTAGGCATATCTCCGAGTATCTCCTCAATTGGTAAAACCGCAATTTCACAGTAGAAGCTGGAAATGGATGAAAATTCCAGATCTTTCCCTACATTTCAGAAAATCAGGAAAATACCAAAACATTTGCAAAATCGCCTTTCAAAAATCACAAAATATTTCCCTTGCTTTCAAACCAAATATTTTCAAAATCGCAAAAATAGTTCCTTTGTTTTCAATAACCAATCTCCATCCTGACTACTCAGGAAAGATTCGGACCAAATATTTGCGAAAAATCACAAAAAAATGTCACTATCCCCAGCATTGCACTTGTCTCGAACTCCGCTCAATCACTTCATAGTTTGGGAAGACGGATCCAATCGCCCGTAAATTGGAATCTTGACCAAAACTGGCGACTAAGCACCGTCACAATCGCATCCATTCACAGAAGAACATCTTAAAGTCTGGTAACATCCATCATCCATTCCCATTAGCAAAGAAACAGCATCTTGGGATGATGGACCTGATCGACCACGGGTCGGGATCTTGACCAACCCGCTGACCAAACATCCACATAAAAAAGGAAAGAAATCCCCAGGGGAGTGTAACCCTGCAAGCAATAAGCTCAAAATTCTCTGCATCCCGAGCAAAAGCAAAATCATCAAACGGAAAGAGAATGAGCCAAACCATGCATCCATCATCAAATATGCATCTCCATACATCCTCATGCATCGCATCAATCATCATGTTTACCTGCTTCCAAAATAAAAGTCGGTTAGCCAAAGACCCCACAGGCATCCCTGGTGGAGGCACGTGCAAGCTAAATTTTCTTTTAAAAAAGATAAAAATATATTCCTATTTGCAAATAAAAACCCCACGGAGTATCACTCCCCATAGTGGGTACCTTTTCAAAATCCAAAAAATATTTTTCTAGTAGAGCGTTCGGCCTCCAAAATACCGAGAGATCTTCCATATCTCTGGGTAGGAGCTGACGCAAAAATCAAATAAGATCCGATGTCTCACAGTCTCCCCAGAGACCATCGGATCCAATGCACTCAAAGTTCGATCGAACTGAACTCCAGTGTCAGTGCCATCGTACCACATGCCAAGATACGAAAAGATGAAAGCTAAAAGGCTCGGTCAAAGAAACCATTTGAACAGGTGGAAACGATGAATTGTAACCCAAGTATCAAAATCAGCAGGTTGGGTGGAAAGAGTTCACCTGGACATACCTAGGCGTGGATGCCTAAGTACCTTGACTGATTCCAAGTCGGCGTAGTGAACTCCCATAAGACTACATAATGCAAGGCAGCTAACCACTTTGACAGTCAAGTGAAACAAGTACTCCTAGAGTGATCCGAAAAAATATCAAACAATCAATCTCAGGGTCAGTAACCTCGTAAGACTATGACGCAGAGGCTCTGCTGTACCTTTCTGATGTTATTACCGATCGAGAATAGAAGGGTCGCGATTGGGTACCTAGGTTGCAGCGCATGCAGGGACAATCGCAACGTTTTCTCCAAACTCCCGTGGTATGCACGAGTTATCAATCTCCAAAAAATCAATTGACTCAGATACAAACGAAAGCAAAGATTTCAGACCACAATCTAGGAAAGAATGAATTGCAAACCAAGCATCAAAACCAGCAGATCGGGTGAAAAAAGTCCACCCGCACATACCTAGGTGTGGATGCCTGAAGTACCTTGACTGATTCCAAGTCGGCGTAGTGGACTCCCATAAGACTACATTATGCAGGGCAGCTAACCACTTTGACAGTCAAGCGAAACAAGTACTCCTGGAGTGATCCGGGAAAACATCAAACAATCAATCATAGGGTCAATATCCTCGTAAGACTATGATGGACGCAGATGCTCTATTGTACCTTTCCGATGTTAGTACGAATCGGGAATGGAAGGGTTGCGATTGGGTACCCAGGTTGCAACGCATGCAGGGACAATTGCAACATTTTCTCTAAACTCTCACAGTATGTGCGAGTGATCAATTTCCAGACAATCAACTGACGCAAACGCAAAGGTAAGCAAAAACTTCAAACCATGATCTATGAATGACCGGGTCAGAAGTGGGGTGTCCACTAGCTTTGGCATTCGGTTTCACGCAACCTCTACCAAAGAGGGGCATCTGTAGACACCCCACCTTCGGCTACAATGTTGGTAGAGATAGCTGAATGAATGGAGGACCGTACCCCCAAATCCCATGTCCAAAAGTCAGCTAAACTCATCCTTGTAAGCCTCAATCCATAGCCCAGCTCAAGCCTGAACCCAGTCAACTCACCCCTAAACATCAGCCCAAAAAACCCCCCATAAGAAAAACCAGTAAAAAAATCCTTAAAAAAGTCAAACTCGGTGAGTCAACCCGCTAAGTCAAATCACCGAGTCAACCCGCTGAGTCAACCCATCGAGTCAACTCACCGTGTCAACTCATTTCTTAAACCCAGTCAACTCACCGAGTTCCAAACCGCAGCCTCGGAGTAAGTCCGAACCCCAAACCTGAGAAAATTCTGCTTTAGGTTCGGAGGTCGTACACTCCGAACCCAAAGCAAAACGACCATACGGGCGGCCCCCTGGGTGCCACCCAAAATTATTTATGGGTTCTGCCATTACCTGCTGCTATAAATACCTCCTCTCCCCTTCACATTCAAGATCCACCTCCCCTCTCTTCAGTCCAAGAGCTCTGAGTCCACCTCCACCCCATTTAGCCTGTCTTTCCACCAAGGAGAGCCCGAGTGAGAAAAGCCTAGCCCTGGTCCAGCCCAGCTTGACCCTGGTCTAAGCCTCCCAAGCCACCCAAGTCTTGATCCAGCCACTCGAAGCCAACCCTTGCGACACCTCCGTCCATCCAGCTACTCTTTTACCAGCATCATCTCATTTGCATCTAGCATAAGTGTAACATTTACTTTTCTTCCAACCCCCCTACTTCACTACAAGCACTTTGATCATTCAAACACACAGCATGCATTCCACATAAAGCACCTGTCAGTTCGAGCGTATGCTTTGGGCTTTCCTGTTAATGGAAACCTGCCCATCAGAAACTCTTACTGTTCAAACCTGCATTCATACATCAGTCACTACAAGCACTTTGATTATTCAAACACACAGCATGCATCTCGTGTTCACTCCCCAAGTGTAGGGTTGCGAAGTAGTAATAATTCGGAAAGACCGAGTATCGTTCCCACATAGATTTATGTATGGGTATTCTCAGAATTTAACTAAAACAACTAGTAATTAAGATCCTATTAAGAACTAAAGCTGGAAAATAGGAAATTGGTTTTAAACAGTGAATAGGTAAGGTAAATTCAATCTAAAAAGTCACTAGAGCGCCAAGGATCCACTCTTGATACGTTTCAATGCATCAACACAACCAGGTCTCATATAACTCAATCGGAATCAGATTTCCATCTCTATCCGATCGGAATATAGAGCAGTTAATCACAGTTATCTGATACAAGTGCTTATTAACTGATTTGATTCTCACTTCCAAGCTCAGGCCTTGGGCACACTCAATTGTATAGGCCAAGCCTCTCTCCAATCTAGTTGAGATTCATAACCATAGCCTTCACCAAGTCCTGTCACTAGACCTGATTACAACTCATGATTTGAACTCTATTTAAATCAAAATCAATCACGAAACACATATTCCAGATTATACACAAAAAATAAGAAATTCAGTTGCATGAGTTCCCTCATGAAAATCAGGCTATTGCATACCAGGCAATCAAAGCGTCTACCATGCCCGGAGTCGATGGTAGATCAATGCATTACACAAGCATAAACAATACTCAAAAGCTAAGATACTAAGTTAGGATCACTAAGAATCACATGAGCCCGGAGTCCTCAAGAGATCAAAGTAGAAACCAACATTGTACTTGAATCAAACTCAAATTGAACTAAAATTCATCGATTAAAACATAAAAGGAAACCTAGGTTGCATCAATCCATCAAAAACGAATCAAAAGCTTCCCCTCTTAGCCCTAGCTAAGAGGGTTTAGTTCATCTCTAACATCCTTGAACTAAAAGCCTCTAAAAACATAGAAAAACCAACTAAAACAGGAAATCTGAAGTAGAATCCGTCTCCTCAGCAATCTCCACGTCGTAGCCTCCCTTGGTATGAAGGGATGAAGCCCTTTTATAGCTTGGAGGAGTCCAATACGCAGGAACGTTCCAGAATTTGCGTAATCTTACGCTATTGCGTAGAAGAAATCGGAGTTCCAAGAATAGAAAGTGACAATTACGCATGGCCGACCGGTCTGGACCGGTCGGCCTCAATAGACAATTCTTCCAGCAATTGTCCGACCGGTCATGACCGGTCGGACCAAGCTATCCATCATATAGAGTGTATCAAAGGGAGTGGCCGACCGGTCAGCCGACCGGTCTGGCCTCTTTTTCTCTCTATTTCTTTCTTCTTTTCTCTTCTCTCCTTGCTTGTCTTTCTTTGATCCTTCTTCCTGCTTCATCCTATAGTCTTCAATACTTGTAAGAAGCTACAATTAGCCTTCAAATGGTGAACTCTCCATCTTATTCCTACAATCACCATCATGTATTAAGTTGGTCCTTTAAACATGTATATCATGCACAATGAGTGATGAATTGGGGTTAGAATATGCACAATTATGAGCTCAACACACCCCCCAACCAGCATTTTGCTAGTCCCGAGCAAAACATGCGTGAAACTAGTTTCATTCTCCAAAACCCAACTCTCCTCTGGAAACTATTCTTCTATACATTCCAAGACACATAAGCATAAGAATCAGAGAAATTCAGTGAAAGAGATTGAAACCTTAAACTCTCAGAACATAACAAGTGTTTATATGAAATCCACGCTGATTGCTTGATAAATAGAAGAACTTGAACAATTTCAACCCAGTGTGCATAGTGAAGGTTCATCTCATGAGTTTCCAGGATTATTTTCTTCATAAATCAACTAAACTTCCGATCTCAAGGTATATAGAGTAACAACAAGCCTATGACAGGAATTTGCCTTACCGTCCTTCCGACGACTTTCACACTACGTCCCATTTCCGGCTTTGGTTACGGGTAGACCATCCCCCGGTTGGTAGTAGGTAGCCCTAATCGGAATTTCCACCATTTTTCTTTCCTTCCCGATTTCATCCTTTCTTTCCTTTTTCTTTTAAATTAGATAGGATTTTTAGAAATCCATATCTTCCGTTATTTTCCCATGGACAAGGATGGACAAAATACCCCGGCTTGGTTTCTCAATACCTTTAAATCAAAGTCTAGCTAATCCACAAATCACATAATCCTTTCAACTCATGAAAATCGTGTAACGTGAACTAGGTGCAAAAAGGTGTTCAAATTTTCTATCAATAAAAATAGGTGAATTCACATATAAAACCATTATATTAAGAGAAATTTAAAGTTTACAACATCCCTCACTTCGTATCTCATCTTCTTATACCCATGCTATCTCGAATGTATAGAATTAAAGTCTTCCAAAAGAGTTTCAAATTTCAGAAAAATTGAAAATTTTCTACATCTTTGCTCGACATGTCACAAAAGCTAGCAGATTCATCAGAGGAATCTCTCACCCCCCAACCAAAACTTTGCATTGTCCTCAATGTAATAAGATATGCAATATGTATGACATGAGAGCAATGACATAAAATAAAGGAGAGTGAGAAAGAGAGATATCACCTGAAGCATATGGCAAGGTTAGCTTTTGGAGATGGATTACTTCACAACTAAACAACTATCAAAGCAAATCCTAATGGGAAAGCATTCTAGCAAATTATCCTCCGTCATACTAGGAGGTTAATCCCAACAACTCATCCAAAAGCATAAAGTCAAGCAGAATCATTAGATGGATCAAAAGGTTCCGCAGTAAGGTCATCCAATATCCTGCTTTGCAATGTACATGTGTGTGGGTGATTGAGATAAGCCACTCAAAATCCCAAGAAGGAATTCCAGCGGGTTCCTTAGTGTTTTCACCACATGTATAGGAGGAGACATCATCATATTTAGCAGAAAAAATATGTCTCCAATCAGATTTTCCTGGGCAATGATATTGCAAGTAAGGATCATCCCAGGGTTGGTGGGGTTCGGTATGCATGATCCACAAAGGTGTGGAAATCTGAATTAAATTTTCAGTGCAAAGAGGTATGGTTTCCACATCCTTCTCTCGGCTAACGTCATATGCCAATACCGACTCAAAAAGTGTGACCATATCCCGTATCATATCATCGTTCTCATCAAGGGAGTGAGTCACTTCTTCGTCTAAGGGACCAGAGTAAAAAGGTGAGAGGGACTCATCTTCCACGATAGAGTTGATCATGTTTATGTCGTGGACCTCCTCATCCTCATCCTCATGTTAGTTGTCAATATTGAAAGCATTCAACTCAATCGTCATATTGCCAAAAGACATTTGTATGACCCCACTCCTACAATTTATGATAGCATTTGACGTAGCTAGGAATGGACGACCAAGTATGACAGGAAATATTAACCGTGGGTCGCGTGTCCAAGACAATAAAGTCGACCGGGTAGTAAACTTTGTCAACTTGGACAAGTACGTCCTCAATTACCCCTCTTGGAATACAAATTGATCGGTCAGCAAGTTGTAATGTGGTTTTGGTGGGTTTTAACTCACCTAAACCTAATTGTTCATAGACCGAAAAGGGAATTAAGTTTACACTTGCCCCTAGATCAAGTAAAGCATGTTTCACCCGGTAGTCTCCAATTACACATGATATTGTCGGACAACCAGGATCTTTGTACTTTTTAGGCATCCCGTGGTTGATAATGGCACTCACATTCTCTGTCAAAAATGCCTTCCTTTGCACATGTATTTTCCTTTTAACCGTGCAAAGGTCTTTTAAAAATTTTGCATATGACGGTATTTGTTTAATGGCATCCAACAATGGGATGTTGATTTTGACTTGCTTGAAAACCTCCAAAAATTCCTGATATTTATCTTGAGGTTTGGCTGGAATCAAGCATTGGGGGAATGGAGCAACGGGCCTATATTCTTTTAATGACTCTTTTTCATTCATGGTGGTGCTAGGTCCATCATCCTCTTTGGAAGATACCGGATCATTAGGCGGTGAAACCTTCACCGGATCAGGTTTTTCAATGATTTTTCCACTTCTAAGACTGGTGATGGCCTTAGCATGTTCCATATGTTGGTTAGAAGAACTAGGCACGCTTACTTCGCATTGTGTTTTTGGATTTGGTACGGGTTGGGCTGGAAGCATCCCTTCCCTTGCGTTTAAGCGAGCCTTGATTTCCTCTACCGAAGTTTTAAGCTCAAGCATTATCGTATGGTTGGATTGATTTATTTGAGCTTGACCTTCCATGAATGCTTTCAAAGTATCCTCTAAAGGCATTTGAGGTGGGGCCATTTGCATTGGGGGCCCCCTTTGAGGATTATTTTGATTGGCCGTGTTTCCATTCGCCCAATTGAAGTTTGGGTTGTTCCTCCAACTAGAATTATTCGTGTTTGAATTTGGAGTACTAAAAGGTCGTTGATAACTATTCAAGGCATTCGATTGTTCAAATAAAAGTTCTCGAAACGCATAGATTGTTGGACAATCCGGCGTTTGATGCACATTGGAAGCACAAATACATCAAATAGTTTCAACAACCCCCTTTTGTTGGGTTGTATCCACTTTCTTGAGTTCCATCTCCTCGACCTTCCATGTGAGTTTAGCCACTCTAGAACCTAGATCATCTTGGCCATCTAAAACATAAGTTTCTCCCTTTTCCTTAGCTTGGGGTTGTTTTGAACTTGTTGGCTTGGATGTATCCCATGACTGTGTATTTTCAGCCAACATGTCAAAATAATCCCAAGCTTCCTCCGTTTCCTTGTTCATGAACTCACCATTGCACATCATCTCCACAAATTGGCGCATGGTTGAGTTTAATCCATCATAGAAGAAACTAATCAACCTCCACCTTTCGTAGCCATGATGTGGGCATGCATTTAATAGCTCATTATACCTTTCCCAACATTGGAAAAAGGCTTCTTCTTCTTTTTGGGCGAAGTTTATTATGGCCCTTCGTAGTGCATTGGTTCGATGAGTAGGGAAGAATTTTTTAAGAAACTCCCTAGTCATCTCAGCCCATGTCCCAATAGACCTCGGCCTTAAGGAATGTAGCCATGATTTGGCCTTCTCTTTCAAGGAAAAAGGGAACAATTTAAGTTTTATAGTATCCTTGGTCACATTATCATAGTTTATTGTGGCTATAACTTCTTCAAATTCCTTAATATGTAGGTATGCGCTCTCAGAGTCGAGTCCATGAAATTTAGGAAGAAGTTGGATCAACCCCGGTTTAAAATCAATATTTCCCACATTGTGAGAGAAAATTATGCAAGAGGGAGTACTCGTCCTAGCTGGTTGTAAATAGTCACGTAAAGTTCTAGGTTGAGGTGCATGCCCTACTTCATTCTCATCCAATTCAGTAAGGTTTGGGGCTGGATTTTGATTAACCCTTTGATTTGGTTGATTTTCAGCCATCTCTCTAGTAATTTCAGGAAAATTTTGACGTTTCCTAGCAGGAGGCTCTCTATCAATCCCTTCAACAATTATTCCGTCCCTTACAAGTCGGTTATTATAAGCCCTAGCCCAACTTGGCATGCAAATCCAAAAAGAATGAGTGAAAAGGAAAAAGAATTCTTCCTTCCTTTCTTTACTCCTCTCTAAAACTTAAGCACAGGATGTCTTGCAATGGCTAAGCCAGAAGTAAGGATAGAGACCGATTTCTCCTGGTCAATAGGGGTTCAAAGAACTCCCCACCCACTCTTTGAGTATTTCGAGAGAAAGTACAGAAAAAGAAGAAAGAGGAATAGGTTGAGAAGAGAAATCTATGAGCACAAGGTGATCCAAGGCGGCAGAGCCGACCAATAGGAATCCAGGTGGCACAAGGCCTACCTTTCAGAGATCCAAAAGGACTCTCCACCCACTCTACAATAGATGAATATGAGGGGAATGAGTAGGAGAAGAAGAAGAGTAAGGTTAGAACGATAAAACCTGATTTGTAACTTAGGATGCCTTCTTCTTCTTCAACTTCCTAAAAATCCCTAGATTAGACCTATGTTAGAATCCTGCAAAGATCAAAACAAAGTAAGTTAGTAATTAGAAGAAAACCTACTCTAAAAAGCAAAAACAAATCCTAAGTCTATCTTAACACAATCTCAACTAAAAGTTATTTCAGAAAATTCTAAAAATACCGCATAGAACTCCCCGGCAACGGTGCCAAAAACTTGTTCACTCCCCAAGTGTAGGGTTGCGAAGTAGTAATAATTCGGAAAGACCGAGTATCGTTCCCACAGAGATTTATATATGGGTATTCTCAGAATTTAACTAAAACAACTAGTAATTAAGATCCTATTAAGAACTAAAGCTGGAAAATAGGAAATTGGTTTTAAACAGTGAATAGGTAAGGTAAATTCAATCTAAAAAGTCACTAGAGCGCCAAGGATCCACTCTTGATACGTTTCAATGCATCAACACAACCAGGTCTCATATAACTCAATCGGAATCAGATTTCCATCTCTATCCGATCGGAATATAGAGCAGTTAATCACAGTTATCTGATACAAGTGCTTATTAACTGATTTGATTCCCACTTCCAAGCTCAGGCCTTGGGCACACTCAATTGTATAGGCCAAGCCTCTCTCCAATCTAGTTGAGATTCATAACCATAGCCTTCACCAAGTCCTGTCACTAGACCTGATTACAACTCATGATTTGAACTTTATTTAAATCAAAATCAATCACGAAACACATATTCCAGATTATACACAAAAAATAAGAAATTCAGTTGCATGAGTTCCCTCATGAAAATCAGGCTATTGCATACCAGGCAATCAAAGCGTCTACCATGCCCGGAGTCGATGGTAGATCAATGCATTACACAAGCATAAACAATACTCAAAAGCTAAGATACTAAGTTAGGATCACTAAGAATCACATGAGCCCGGAGTCCTCAAGAGATCAAAGTAGAAACCAACATTGTACTTGAATCAAACTCAAATTGAACTAAAATTCATCGATTAAAACATAAAAGGAAACCTAGGTTGCATCAATCCATCAAAAACGAATCAAAAGCTTCCCCTCTTAGCCCTATCTAAGAGGGTTTAGTTCATCTCTAACATCCTTGAACTAAAAGCCTCTAAAAACATAGAAAAACCAACTAAAACAGGAAATCTGAAGTAGAATCCATCTCCTCAGCAATCTCCACGTCGTAGCCTCCCTTGGTATGAAGGGATGAAGCCCTTTTACAGCTTGGAGGAGTCCAATACGCAGGAACGTTCCAGAATTTGCGTAATCTTACGCTATTGCACAGAAGAAATCGGAGTTCCAGGAATAGAAAGTGGCAATTACGCATGGCTGACCGGTCTGGACCGGTCGGCCTCAATAGACAGTTCTTCCAGCAACGTTGTCCGACCGGTCATGACCGGTCGGAGGTCTTCACAAGGTCTCAGCAACCATGGCCGACCGGTCATGACCGGTCGGCTGCGTTCCTAATGGTTCCAGCAACTATGTCCGACCGGTCATGACCGGTCGGACCAAGCTATCCATCATATAGAGTGTATCAAAGGGGGTGGCCGACCGGTCAGCCGACCGGTCTGGCCTCTTTTTCTCTCTATTTCTTTCTTCTTTTCTCTTCTCTCCTTGCTTGTCTTTCTTTGATCCTTCTTCCTGCTTCATCCTATAGTCTTCAATACTTGTAAGAAGCTACAATTAGCCTTTAAATGGTGAACTCTCCATCTTATTCCTACAATCACCATCATGTATTAAGTTGGTCCTTTAAACATGTATATCATGCACAATGAGTGATGAATTGGGGTTAGAATATGCACAATTATGAGCTCAACATCCCGCATAAAGCACCTGTCAGTTCGAGCATATGCTCTGGGCTTGCCTGTTAATGGAAACCTGCCCATCAGAAACTCTCACTGTTCAGACCGGCATTCATGCATCATGTCATCTATGAGAATGTACGAGGATTAAAACAGACTTTCAAGTATTAATCCGATTCTGTGAAGTAGAAACCGTACTTCGGTAAGGGCAGTGTGTGGGGTGCTTAACCTCTTCCCACCCTGTAAATGCAATCCCTTACCTCGAATCTTTGGCCGCAGATCAAAAGGAGTCATTTTAGAGGAAGGAATCTTCGGATCCCCTTCTCTAACATTTCTACGGGGTCTAGTCGACTGTAGATTCGAAGTAACTGGCTAGTGACGACTCTGGTCTTATACAAACTCATCTAAACACATCCAGCTTAACACGACAACCATACAAAGCCCTCGAGAACGAGGCAAGCCAGTGGCACAAACGGCGATTTGCGCGCACGCACCCCTCTTCTTTTTCGAAAGGGAAGGGAGAACGTCGCGGGAGCGCTGAACGGCGAGCGTCCACACCGTCTTTATTCTTTTGTTTGTTTTCCTTTCTTTTTGCGGTTTCTATATATCGACATTTGCCATTGTTCTTGTCAATGATTGCTCCTGCTAGCACTTCTGTGCCTATTACCTTGCCTGAGGCAGTCATTTCTTCACTCCGGCGAATGTCGATAATCAAGGCCAGAGTTCTGAAAACGCTTCTATCATCCATCGTTGAGGCTTTGAGGAGTGCGGAGGAAGAGCGATTGCTCGATGAAGGGGTGAAGGCTTTGGGGGTGCAGGCCGAGTGGCTTGGCATAGATGCCTCTACATTAAGCCAATATGTGGCTTTGTTCAGAGATGGGGTTACACGGGTTAAAGAAGCTAGGCAACTTAAAGTTGATCTTTCTGTCGATACCAAGCGCGATCAACTACGGACCCTCCTTCCACGTTTTGAATCGGGGAGAGCACAGATGGCGGTAACTAATTCAGAGTGGCAGAGGACCAACACTGAGTGTCAAGAAGCTGTAGCCCGTATCGCAAAGCTGGATGAAGAGATCAATCGTCTCCAAGCCACCTTCAGGTAACACGGCTTGATAGTCAAGCGTCCGTTTGTGAACAACAGCCGAGCAACAAAAAATTGAATGTGACGCCTTGGAGGTCCAAGTAGCGGCGTTGCAGCAATCTCTCCGGGATGTCCTCGATCCTGTCCAGGTTTTGGCAGACGCAGAGAGGACGCAGAAGGCTGCTCAAGAGTCAGCGATAGAATTATTTGAACAATTTCTAAAGAACTTAACTGTGTAGTTTTGTATAAGAAATGTTCCTATTGTATGTTGGAAGAAAACCTTTTGTAACCACGAGATGTATAATATGTGTGTATTTCTAATGTGTTGTGGGTTGTGTCACTTATCTTTGTTTTGGAGAAATAGTATGAAAGAAATGACGAATCACAAGTAGATAATCGCCCCCCTGTCAGGGCTAAACCTACGCTCATGGAGGTCAGATTTTGAACAAGTCTCAACTTCAGATCCAATCTTTTATCTTGAATTTTGCAGTCTCGGGAAGAAAATGCTGTATCCTCGGTATATTCTGTTAGTGCACTTTTCTGTGGCATACTAGTGCTCCTTATTTGTCAATTTCTTAGTTCAATGAGTCTAGTGTCGGTTGAGCTTAATGAAGACAAAGACCGAAGACTCAAGATGAACCGGCTGCACCAAGAAAGAAGAAACAGGTAAAAGTGATGCCATAGTGAGCCCGAACTTAGTACCTACCCAAAACCATAAACCTCTAGATGACCATGACCCAATAGGCATACAATTAGTCATTTTAGATTGGCCTTAGGTGTCCCAAAAGACCACCAAAAGAATGGCCAAGAGGTTGCATGATCTGCTGCAAAACAGCAGAAATTCATGCCCAGCCGGGCGCTCGGCCCATTGTCCACCGGGCGCCCGACCTTAGTGGAATCTGCCCATGTGAGTTGGCCTTAAAGCTAGAGGGTCACCGGGCGCCCGACCAGTGCAAAAATCGTCCAGGTGCACAAAGACCCAGTCTGGATCAATTCAAGGTGCCCGACCATAGTGTGCATCGGGCGCCCGACTAGTGAAAGAAAGGCCACCGGGCGCTCGACCAAGTTTACACCGGGCGCTCGACCTATGAAAAAATTTACACCGGGCGCCCGACCTGTGAAAAAATGGACATCGGGCTCTCGACCACAATTTGTCCGGGCGCCTGACCAGGTTGAAGTCTGTCTAGCAACTAAATAACTTTTATGGACTGGATTTGGGCGCCCGACCTAAGTTGACCGGGCGCCCGACCCTGCGCGAATCTACCCGTTATTTGACCATTGGGAGAAACATTATAAAGAAGGGGGATTCATTTTTAGGGGTAAGAGAGGGAATTTTGAGGAGATAGAAGTCACCATTGCTATAGACAATCAGAGGCTCTATTCCAAACCCATAGCAAGTCATTCTCCTTGTATTTTCATCACAAGCATGGGCCATTCAATGACATCTTGAGAATGGACTTGTTCCCTCTTGATTCCTAGGGTTTAGATACCTTGATCATATTTAAATCCCTTGTCTAAACATCACCTAGGAGTCCAAATAAGTATATGCCTCTAGGAAACCCATTTCCTACCATTTGTGGAGGTTTCACCGTTCCCTAGCACCTTGGGCATCTCCAATGGAGCATCACATGCAAGGTAGCTGATCTTGGAGCTGAAGCCTTGGCAAAGCAGCGGCGTCAAAGATCGGGGGAGTATGAGGGGAGCTGATTCAAGCACGAGAGAGCGAGAAGAAGCAACCCAAAGCGGCACTACAAAGGGGCTCAATCCAAGAAGTAAGGTTGTCTTGTTAAGAGTCCATTCACTCAATTCCCTGTGGGAGTTGAGTATATAGTTTATTTAACAAACTCGAACTAGGGTCGTTTGCCGATCATTGGCCTGTTTGTCGGCTTAAAATTTAGGGACGTTAGCCGTTCCTTGGCCTGTTTGTCGGCCTAAAGACTAAGGGGTTGTTCAGCACTCTTTGGCTCGTTTGCCGGGCTTAAATTCAGGGACGTCAGCCGTTCCTTGGCACGTTAGTCGGGCCTAAACAAAGTCTCCAAGGGGGAGCCACCAACACGGGTGCAAACGTGTAGGTTGGGAGGAACCTATAAACTCCCCGGTTGAGTAGATCCGAGTTAAAACACCTTAGTTGGGAGGAACTAGATTTAAACTCCCCAGTGAATGCCGGTGTGCTTAAAGGGGTTGAGTACTTGAACCGGGAGTGGAGTAGACAAGTAGTCGAACCACTATACATCCTTGTGTTTGTGATTGTTCTTAGCACATTTCTCTTTATACAGTGCGTTTAACTTGTTAATTATGAATGCTTACTTAGGAATGTATGCTAGGCACTTGATAGGCACATCCACACACACATGATGTACTTTCACTACCTCATGTAGACTTGAGCTTTTGTTGATCCATCCTCTCTAGTCTACATGTGTTGATTAGAGTAGGTTGTTGATTACATTTATCATTTGCTAGTCTATTGATTGGACCCACTAAGGCTTGGAAGCTGAAGTGTTAATCGGTTACGTAGTTTAATTTGCTCAATTTGTTAAGTAGGTGTTCGCTTCCCCAAGTGTAGGGTTGCGATGTAGTAATAATCTCGGTAAGACCGAGGTCGATCCACAGGGAAGGAAGTAAACAATTCCAACTATCCTAATAACTAGAATCTTAAGAGGTTTGGAAAATTGGTTTTGAACATAAAACAGGAAATTTGATAATGAAAAGATAACTAGAGCATCAAGGATCCACTTATGGCTCTCCTTAGATGCATAATTCGCTATGGTTTCTCACTTTCTCAACTAGAATCAAAATTAAGTTCTATCTAGCCAGATAGAACTTAATGTACATAATTCTCTCAATGCAAGCTAGAACTTGAGCACACTCAATTGCATAGGTCAGTCCCAATTCCAATAGGTTAAGATTACAACCATAATCATCATTAAATCTTGTTACAAGATAAAACTATATCATGATTTGAACTTGATCCAAATCACATACACAATCTTACATAATCCAGAATTTCCAGAAAAATAAACTTTTGGTATGAAGCTCACACATGAAGATCATAGATCTAGAGCGTATTCCAATTCCTCGGATCATACAGGTCTAGACTAGCTCAAAACAATTAAGAACTCAAGCAATTCTTCCAAACATCCATGAGTCATCATAAGATTAAGAAAAACTACTTAGAAATTTTTTAAACTTCAAACCATTGTTCTTCAATAGAAATCCAACTTAAAACCAATAAAACGAATTAAACAATCTAAGGAAACTATAAGGTTCACCTCTTAGCTCTAGCTAAGAGATTAGCTAATGAAAAGCTTATTAAAAATAAAACTAGAACTAAGAAAAGGAAGAAAAAATAGCTGGAGGAGACTAGGAAGCCTCTTATGACTTGAACTCCTTGCTCCCCACGTCCTTGCTTGCCCTGGAATAGAAGAGAGCACCTCCTTTTATAATACAGCAAGAGTACCGCAACATAACAGATTTTGTTTCGCTTTGTACGGCTTAACCAATAGTTGGATTGCCTTCAAATTTGATTTGTAGCTTCCTTGTAATGTGATATTCCTCATAGATGATTTAGATTTTCAAAATTATCTTCTAAATGGGACCAACAATCAGATCAGAGACTGCCTCTAAAAATCACGCAATTCGGGTACCTTCAGAACCAGTCATCTTGCTTTCAACTCTCCGGAGTGTACAGATGTCGGATTAATCTCAAATTTTGAACATTGGTAGAAAACTTCCTCCTCTACATGATAGAAGGATTAGATTGTCCAAAAAAATCCTAGAATGTGGTCTGAAAATTAGAACACTTAGGGCTTTTATAAACTCTGCGTAGTTGAATATTTCTGGATGGTCCATCTTTCTTCAACCGGTACGATCAAACCACACATTCTTTTGATTTGAAACTTTGTGTTTATTCATATATGGATGTGGTCTAAAAGATGGTCAAAGTAGATTCTTCATATCATCAATGATTGGCCACCTGGACCGGCCCAGAGTGGAGTAGGCAGAATCTGGAACTTTCTGGACAGTTTGTATTGTTTTGGCCACCACGGTCAATCCGTAGCTCCGATCGACACGAAACCACTTGGGTTATTTCGGCGTCGAGCTCCTCTTCGACATGGATATGTTTGATTTCCAAATATCATCAAGATGGCTCCAAAAAAATGTACCAAAAATTCAAAAAGGGAATAGCCTGCTGTTTGAAATCTGAAACCCTGAAATTGCATGGCCGACCGGTCAAGACCAGTCGGACAGGGCTGGCCGACCGGTCTTGACCTGTCGTGACCTGTCTATTTTGGTCCAGCAACATCTGTAGATGAAAGCAATGTTGGCCGACCGGTCTTGACCAGTCGGACCACCTGTGGGGCTCCTTTTCATACTTTCCTTCTTTCTTTTCTTCCCTTCTTTCTTCATGATTATTTGCCCCACCTTGGGTCTTCATTCAAGGTTCCTAAATATGCTTCTTTTAGCTCTTGCTCTAGTGAACTCTCTCTCATTCTTGCAATCACAAAACCATGCATTAGAATAGTCTTTAAACATAAAATTCATGCATAATGAGTGATGAATTGGGGTTAGAATATGCATAATTAAGAGCTCAACACACCCCCCAGCCAGCATTTTGCTAGTCCCGAGTAAAACATGTGTGAAACAAATTCAATTCTCCAAAAACCAACTCTTCTTCAGAAACTATGCTTCTATCCATTCCGAGACATACAAGTGTAAAATCCAGAAAAATTAGGTAATAGAAGTTGAAACCTTAAACTCTCAAAACATAATAAGTGTCCATATGAAATTCTAGCTGATTGATTGATGAATAGAAGAACTCGAACAAATTCAACCTAGTGTGCATAGTGAAAGTTCATCTCATGAGTTTCTGGGCTTATCTTCTTCATAGATCAACTAAACTATGGATTTCAAGGTGCACAGAGCAACAACAAGCCTATGAAAGGAATTTGTCTTACTGTCCTTCCGACGGCTTTCACACTACTTCCCATTTCCAGCTTTGGTTACGGGTAGACCATCCCCCGATTGGTAATAGGTAGCCCTTTTCGAAATTTTCCACCATGTTTTCTATCATTCCCAATTTTCATCCTTCCTTTTCCTTTTTCTTTTTCATTAGATAGGATTTTTAGAAATCCGTATCTTTCGTTATTTTCCCATGGACAAGGATGGACAAAGTACCCCGGCTTGGTTTCTCAACACCTTAAAATCAAAGTCTAGCTAATCCACAAATCACATAATCCTTTCAACCCATGAAAATCGTGTAATGTGAACTAGGCGTAAAAGTGTTCAAATTTCTATCACTCACATAAATAGGGGAATTCACATATAAAACCATTATATTAAGAGAAGTTCAAAGCTTGCAACATCACTCACGTCGTATCTCATTTTCTTATACTCGTATAATCTTGAATGCATAGAAACAAAGTTTTCCAAAAGAGTTTTGAATTTTAGAAAAATAAAAATTTTCTACATAATTGCTCGAAATGTCACAAAACTTAGTAGATTCATCTAAGGAATCTCACCCCCCAACCAAAATCTTACATTGTCATCAATGTAATAAGATATGCAATATGCATGACATGAGAGCAATGACATAAAACAAAGGAGAGTGAGAACGAGAGTACCTGAGGTAACAAGTAGATCAATTCTAGTATCTTCCATTGTCTCGATGAGACTTATTCAATCATAAATGTAGAAAAGAAATCCTAACCTACCTACCTACCTTTGATTAGTCTGATCGACTACATGATCAAATTTGAGCAGGATCTTCATGAATTTCAATAGGTTTCTCATGAGGACCATCCAAAGTCCTGGTCGAATATATACATGGGTGAATTTCTTCATTAAGGTCCAATCAGTGTGCACCACATGCATGTAAGGAGGAGATAAGAGCAGCAAAAAGATATCTCCTCAAGTTCTGAATTGGGTTGTAATTGATTAAAAATGGGTCCTCCCAATCAGAATTTTCAATGGGTTGAAGAACCCATGATGGTGGAGAGACATTCATTAAGTATTTTTCAGTTTGGGTTGTCTCCTCCACTAATTCAGAATTGCATGGTGCTTCCACAAACAATGGTAAAGAGTGTAAATCAGTGGAATGGTGTTCTTCAAGTACCGACACCATGTCTAACAAACTATCCAACTCCTTAATCATCTCATCATCCAGATCATAGGGGTGGGTTATGCATTCCTCTAGGAAATCAAGAGAGTCGGATGAAGGGTCCTCGTTCTCCCTAAGTGATTGAAGAAGGTTTGTTTCAATGGAAAGGAATTCCTCTTCTATGGAGGGGAGGTCTTTTAAAGAAAAATTTCAGATTCAATGGTAAGCACATCATCTAACATCGGTTGATCTTTTGAAATTTCAGATTGTGCCACCCCGTCTTCCAAAGAAACAGAATTTTCAACCCAAGGGAGTGCTTCCACAATAGAATCCGGCATGTGTTATTGGTGGAAGGACTCAAAAATATCGACTTCGGCCATCTCTCTAACAAGAATATCTTCTGGCGACTCATAAACATTCGGCCCTTTGGAAGTAGAAATCATGGGCTCACAATCATCCACAGAACCCTCATTGTAGGTAATCTCACTATCACTTTTAGATTTTATGGATTCCTCAGGTTCGTCAACCATCATTGAAATCTCTTCATCATTAAAATCAGGATATCTAAAAGAGATAGTTGATTCACCATAATTGATGGTGATATTGGGGTCACCAAGATCAATATCCTCTAGAAGTTTAGTCATTAAATCCGAAGAATGTTGGGTTTGGATAGCCTCATCCTCCCCATTGTTGTGGATTAAATCGGTGATCCCAATTTTAGGCTCAACGTCTTCAAGAGATGGTGAGTGGTTTTGAATCGATTGCTCGTACTCATACTATTTCTCTAAGTTCTCTAGGATTTGTATGTACATTTTATCATAAGAGGAAGATGTTTTAGAACGATTATTGATGCCATGATTGGTTCTTTCATTGGACTAGAGGTGTGAGGACTCTCCTGATGAAGACCATACGTGTTATATGACAAAGACTAATAAGATGGTTGATAGGCATAACCATACAAGTGATCATGCAATGTCTTTACCGGTTGGTCATTACTCCCCCGGTCCTTTTTCTTATTCCTACCTCCTGTTAAACTCGGTGGAATACTTTTGTTATTTTCAACTCAGTAATCACGTAGTGTCTTATGTTGGGGGTAGTGGAGGTTGATTGAATCTCAGAAAAATACTTATGCTATAATGGTTCCAATCATAAAGAGTTTTGATTCCATCGTCTGATATCTCATCTTCCAAAAGGTATGCATAAGCACCACACTTCCAATCAGCCATAATGAGATTTTAAAGAGTTGGAACTACCCAAATCTAGGAAAAAAAAGAGAAGAAAAGAGGGAGATGGGGAGATGTTACCCGTGAAGGTAAGAACTATGTCAGCAACTACGTTCCTACGAACACAAAAATAAAGAATTGTTAGTAATCTAAAAAAAAAATCAGAAAACTACTTCTAGAAAAATTGAAAATCCTACCTAACTAAGACTACTCTATAGCTACAAGAACAATTAGAACCATTTAACCTCTTCCCCAGCAACGGCGGCAAAAACTTGTTCGCTTCCCCAAGTGTAGGGTTGCGATGTAGTAATAATCTCGGTAAGACCGAGGTCGATCCACAGGGAAGGAAGTAAACAATTCCAACTATTCTAATAACTACAATCTTAAGAGGTTTGGGAGATTGGTTTTGAACATAAAACAGGAAATCTGATAATGAAAAGATAACTAGAGCATCAAGGATCACTTATAGCTCTCCTTAGATGCATAATTCGCTATGGTTTCTCACTTTCTCAACTAGAATCGAAATTAAGTTCTATCTAGCCGGATGATAGAGCAGTTAAAACAATCAATCTGTCACATGTATGATTCATGTACATAATTCTCTCAATGCAAGCTAGAACTTGAGCACACTCAATTGCATAGGTCAGTCCTAATTCCAATAGGTTAAGATCACAACCATAATCATCATTAAATCCTATCACAAGATAAAACTAGATCTTTAAGTTCCCATTTGATGATTCCTTTCCCTCATCCCTGCAATTACAAAATCATGCACTAGATTAGTCTATAAGTCATGAAAACTTTGCATAATGAGTGACGAATTGGGGTTAGAATATGCACAATTAAGAGCTCAACACACCCCCCAACTAGCATTTTACTAGTCCTGAGCAAAACATGCGTGAAACAAGTTTCATTCTCTAAAACCCAACTCTCCTCTAGAAACTATTTTTCTATACATTCCAAGGCACACAAGTGTAAAAGTCAGAAAAATTAGGTGATAGAGGTTAAAACCTTAAACTTTCAAACATAATAAGTGCTTATATGAAATTCCCACTGATTGATTGATGAATAGAAGAACTCAAACAAATTCAACCAAGTGTGCATAGTGAAAGTTCATCTCATAGTTTCTGGGATTATCTTTTTCATAGATCAACTAAACTATAGATCTCAAGGTGTATAGAGCAACAACAAGCCTATGACAGGAATTTGCCTTACCGTCCTTCCTGACGGATTTCACACTACGTCCCATTTCCTACTTTGGTTACGGGTAGACCATCCCCTGGTTGGTAGTAGGTAGCCCTAATCGGAATTTTCCACCACTTTTCCACCATTCCCAATTTCATCCTTCCTTTTCCTTTTTCTTTTATATTAGATAGGATTTTTAGAAATCCATATCTTTCGTTATTTTCCCATGGACAAGGATGGACAGAGTACCCCGGCTTAGGTTTCTCAATACCTCAAATCTAAGTCTAGTCAATCCATAAATCACATAATCCTTTCAAATCATGAAAATCGTGTAATGTGAGCTAGGTACAAATGTGTTCAAATTTTCTATCAATCATAAAAAATAGGGGAATTCACATATAAAACCATTATATTAAGAGAAATTCAAAGCTTGCAACATCCCTCACTTCGTATCTCCTCTTCTTATACTCATATCATCTCGAGTGCATAGAACTAAAGTTTTCTAAAAGAGTTTTGATTTTTAGAAAAAATTTTTACATCATTGCTCGAAATGTCACAAAAGCTAGTAGATTCATCTAAGGAATCTCTCACCCCCCAACCAAAACTTTACATTGTCCTCAATGTAAGAAAATATATAATGAATGCAACACATGAGAGCAATGACAAAACAAAAAGGGAGTGAGAAAGAGAGATATCACCTGAGGCATCTATTTCATGGCAAGATTAGCTTTTAAAGATGGATTACTTCACAACTAAATCAACTGATCAAAATAAATTCTAATGGGATATCATTCTAGAAAAACTATTTAAAATCATCCTCCGTCAGACTAGGAGGTTAATCCCAACAACTCATCCAAAAGCATAAAGTCAAGCAAAATCATTAGATGGATCAAAAGGTTTCATAGTAAGGTCATCCAATATCTTGCTTTACAATATACATGTGTGTGAGTGATCCAGATAAGCCACTGAAAATCCCAAAAAGGAATTTCAGCAGGTTCCTTAATGTGTTCACCACATGTATAAGAGGAGACAACATCATATTTATTAGAAAAAATATGTCTCCATTCAGATTTTCCTGGGCATTGATATTGCAAGTATGGATCATCCTAGGGTTGGTGGAGTTCGGTATGCATGATCCACAAAGGTGTGGAAATATGAATTGCTTTCTCAGGACAACAAAGTGTTGTTTCCACATCCTTCTCTCGGCTAATGTCATATGCTGATATCGACTCTAAAAGTGTGCCCATATCCCTTATCATATCGTCGTTCTTATCGAGGGAGTAAGTCACGTCTTTGTCTAAGTGACCGGAGTAAAAAGGTGAGAGGGACTCATCTTCCACAGTAGAATTGATCATGTTTATTTCTTGGACCTCCTCATCTTCATCCTCTTGTTGGTTGTCAACATTGAAAGCATTCAACTCAATCGTCATATTGCCAAAAGACATTTGTATGACCCCACTCCTACAATTGATGATAGCGTTTGATGTAGCTAGGAATGGACGGCCAAGTATGACAAAAATTTGAGGGCCAATATTAACCATGGGTTGTGTGTCCAAGACAATAAAGTCCACTGGGTAGTAGACCTTGTCAACTTGGACAAGGACATCCTCAATCACCCCTCTCGGAATACGAATTAATCGGTCATCTAGTTGTAATATGGTTTTGGTGGGTTCTAATTCACCTAAACCCAATTGTTCATAGACCGAAAAGGGGATTAAGTTCACACTTGCCCCTAGATCGAGTAAAGCATGCTTCACCCAGGTAGTCTCCAATTATGCATGATATTGTCGGACTATTAGGATCTTTGTATTTCTTGGGCATCCCATGGTTAATAATAGAACTTACATTCTCTGTCAAAAAACCTTCTTTTGCACATGTATTTTTCTTTTAACCGTGCAAAAGGTCTTTTAAAAATTTAGCATATGACGGTATTTGTTTAATTGCATCCAACAATGGGATGTTGATTTTGACTTGCTTGAAGACCTCCAAATGTTCCTGATATTTATCTTGAGGTTTGGCTGAAATCAAGCGTTGGGGGAATGGAGCAACGGGCCTATATTCTTTCAATGACTCTTTTTCATTCATGGCGGTGCTAGGTCCATCATCCTCTTTGGAAGATACCGGATCATTAGGCGTTGAGGCCTTCACCGGGTCAGATTTTTCAATAATTTTACCACTTTTAGAGTGGTGATGGCCTTAACATGTTCCATGTGTTGGTTAGAGGAACTAGGCATGCTTATTTCGCATTGTGATTTCGGATTTGGTATGGGTTGGGCTAGAAGAATTCCTTCCCTTGCGTTTAAGTGAGCCTTAATTTCCTCCACCGAATTTTTAAGCTCAAGCATTATCGTATGGTTGGATTGATTTATTTGAGCTTGACCTTCCATGAATGCCTTCAATGTATCCTCTATAGGCATTTGAGGTGGGGCCATAGGGAATTGCATTGGGGGCCCCTTTTGAGGATTACTTTGGTTGGTTCCATTCGCCCAGTTGAAGTTAGGGTTGTTTCTCCAACTAGAAGTATTCATGTTTGAATTTGGAGTACTAAAAGGTCGTTGATAACTATTCAAAGCATTCGATTGTTCATATAAAAGTTCTCGAAACGCATAAATTGTTGGACAATCCGGCGTTTGATGCACATTGGAAGCACAAATACCACAAATAGTTTCAACAGTCCCCCTTTGTTGGGTTGTGTCCACTTTCTTTAGTTCTATCTCCTCGACCTTTCGTGTGAGATTAGCCACTCTAGAACCTAGATCATCTCTCTCATTTAAAACATAAATTTCTCCCTTTTTCCTTAGCTTGGGGTTGTTTTGAACTTGTCGGCTTAGATGTATCCCATGCTTGTGTATTTTCAAGCCAACATGTCAAAATAATCCCAAGCTTCCTCCGTTTCCTTGTTCATGAACTCCCCATTGCACATCATCTCCACAAATTGGTGCATGGTTGAGTTTAATCCATCATAGAAGAAACTAATCAACCTCCATCGTTAATAGCCATGATGTGGGCATGCGTTTAATAGCTCATTATACCTTTCCCAACGTTGGAAAAAGGTTTCTCCTTCTTTTTGTGCGAAGTTCATTATGGCCCTTCTTAGTGCATTGGTTCGATGCGTAGGGAAGAATTTTTTAAGAAACTCCCGAGTCATCTCAGCCCATGTCCCAATAGACCTTAGCCTTAAGGAATGTAGCCACGATTTGGCCTTCTCTTTCAAGGAAAAAGGGAATAATTTGAGTTTTATAGTATCCTTGGTTACATTGTCATAGTTTATTGTGGTAATAACCTCTTCGAATTCCTTAATATATAAATAAGCGCTTTCAGAGTCGAGTCCATGGAATCTAGGAAGAAGTTGGATCAACCCTGGTTTAAAATCAATGTTTCTCACATTGTGAGGGAAAATTATGCAAGAGGGCGTACTTGTCCTAGCGGGTTGTAAAAATTCACGTAAAGTTCTAGGTTGAGGTACATCCCCCACTTCATTTTCATCCAATTCAGTAAAGTTTTGGGCTAGATTTTGATGTTGATTAGCCCATTGATTTGGTTGATTTTCAGCCATCTTTCTATTAATTTCAGGAAAATTTTGACGTTTTCTAGCACGAGGTTCTCTATCAATCCCTCCAACAATTACTCCGTCACGAATGAGTCGGTTATTAGATCCCCGAGCCCAATGTGGAGTGCAACTCCTAAAAGAATGAAACAGAAAAGAATTCTTCTTCCTTCCTTTACTCCTCTTAAGACCGAAGCACAAGGTGTCTTGCAATGGCTGAGCCAGAAGCAAGGATAGAGACCGATTTCTCCTGGTCAATAGGGGTTCAAAGAACTCCCCACCCACTCTATGAGTCTTTTGAGAAAAGTGCAGAAAAAGAAGAAAGAGGAATAGGTTTGCGAAGAGAAATCTCTGAGCACAAGGTGATCTAAGACGGTAGAGCTGACCAATAGGAATCAAGGCGGCATAAGGCCAACCTATCAGAGATCCAAAAGGAGTCTCCACCCACTCTATAAGAGATGAATATGGTAGGAAAGAGTAGGAGAAGAAGAAGAGTAAGGTTAGAACGATAAAACCTGATTTGTGACTTAAGATGCCTACTTCTTCTTCAACTTCCTAAAATCCCTGAATTAGACCTATGTTAGAATCTTTCTATTTTGGGCGTAGAAAGCCGGCAACGGCGCCAAAAACTTGTTCACTCCCCAAGTGTAGGGTTGTGCAGTAGTAATAATTCGGAAAGACCGAGTATCGTTCCCACAGATATTTATGAATGGGTATTCTCAGATTTGTCTAAAACTACTAATAATTAAGATCCTATTAAGAACTAAATCTGAAAAATAGTGATTTGATGTAAAACGGTGAATGTGTAAAGTAATATCAATCTAAAAAGGCACTAGAGTGCCAAGGATCCACTTTTGACAAAGTTTCAATGCATTAATACAACTAGGTCTCTTATAACTCAATCGGAATCGAATTCATATCTCTATCCAATTGGAATATAGAGCGGTTCAATCAACAATTATCTAAAACAGTTGCTTATTCATTGATTCAATTCCCACATCAATGCTCAGGCCTTGGGCACACTCAATTGTGTAGGCCAAGCCTCTATCCAATCTAGTTGAGATTCGCAACCATAGCTTTCATCAAATCCTGTCACTAGACTTGATTATGACTAATGATTAGAACTCTAATTAAATCAAAATCAATCAGCAAACAACTAATTCTGATTATAACAAAAGATAAGAACTTTAGTTGAATGAGTTCCCATATGAAGATCAGCCCATTGTACACAAGGCAATCAAAGGGTCTACCATGCCCGGAGTCGATGATAGATTAATGAACTACACAAGCAAAACCAATACTCAGAAGATAAGCTACTAAGTTTAGAATCACTAAGAATCACATGAGCCCGGAGTCATCAAGAGATCAAAGCAAAACCAAACTAGTACTTGATTCAAACTCATGTTGAACTAAATTCTTCAATTAAAACATAAAAAGGAAAATTAGTCTGCATCAATCCATTAAAAATAAATCAAAAGCTTCACCTCTTAGCCCTAGCTAAGAGGTTTTAGTTCATCTCTAACATCCTTGAACTAGAAGCCTCAAAAACATAAAAACTACTAAAACAGGAAGAAAACTAAGAAAGCTCGAATTAGAATCCGTCTCATAAGTAATCCCCACGTCCTAGCATGATCTGGTATGAAGAGAAGAAGTCCTTCTATAGCTTGGAGGCGTCCATTGCGTAAGAATCTTTCAGAATTCGCGTAAGAATACGCACTTGCGCAGAGAATTTTGGCGCTCAAAATAGAAAGTTGCTGTCTTACTCAGGGCCGACCGGTCGAGACTGGTCGAACTGGCCTAGCCGACTGGTCTTGACCGGTCGGACCTGTCTTTTGACAGTCCAGAGAGTGCATTAGAGGGGGGTGACCTGTTAGCCGACCGGTCTTGACCGGTCGGACTCCGTATTTCCTCATCCAGCGTCCTCCAATGATGTGGCTGACCGGTCACGATCGATTGGACTGCTGTTCTTTCTCCTTTTTCTTACTTTCTTTCTTCTTTTCTTTCTTTTCTTTTCTCTCCTTGCTTTCTTCTCTCTTTGGCCTACTTTGGGTCTTCATCCAAAGCTCCTAAGTGGAGTCTTTAAGTTCCTATTTGATGATTCCTTTCCCTCATCCCTACAATTACAAATTCATGCATTAGATTAGTTTATAAGTCATGAAAACTTTGCATAATGAGTGATGAATTGGAGTTAGAATATGCACAATTAAGAGCTCAACAGTTGTCGTGTTAGACTACCCGATGCAATTTCATATTCCAAGTTCTAGCAATTTTCCTGATACTTGCATGCATATACACAGAATGAATGATCAGTATCTAGCTTTGCTAACATTTATTATCGTATTGCTTCACTGCTTTCGGTATTTTGTTTACTGCACTTTCCCTCTGATGGGGAGTTTACAAATCATAATGACAAACGAATGTCACGTGTAATATCTCTTCAAAAACCGACCGTTCACTAGGGAGCTGATGTCTTGCCCTTTGCAATTGACCACTCGATAGGCTCCGTTAGAGTAAAATTCGTCGACGATGCACATCGGATCCCATTTTGGGTCGAATTTGCTTTTCTAACCTTAGGTTGGTGTTGGGCGTTTCATTATTAGTACCAGATCACCCTTCTTGAATGATCTGCCATGGACTCGTTTATCGTATGAAGCTGAGATTTGCTTTTGGTACATTTCGAGCCTTTGTTAAGCGGCAAGCCTCTTTTCATCTAAGGTTCGAGTTTGGCCATTCTGATCATAGCATTGTGCTCAGTCGTCAGAGAGTGTCGGAGTGCAACCTGTAGTGACTCAACCTGCATTTCCATCGGGATTACGGCTTCAGTACTGTATACCAGTGAGTAGGGCATAGCTTGAGTGGCTGTGCGGTGTGTAGTTCGATATGCCCATAATGCTTCGGGCAACCATCTGTCCCAGTCCTTCTTATTCTTTGCCACTGTCTTCTTCAAAAATTTCACGATAGTCTTGTTAAAGGCTTCGACCAGTCCATTTGCAAGAGGATAATAAGGTGATGAATAACAGTGCTTGATCTTGAACTTCACACATAGTTTATCGATAGTGACATTCTTAAAGGGTGTTCCGTTATCGGTGGTGATCTTCTCAGGGGATACCATCCTGGTATAATATAGTATAACGAATGAAATGACATTTTGGCCTTCACATTCCTAAGTGTCACTGCTTCGGCTCATTTGGAAAAGTAATCTATTGTGGCCAAGATGTACTGATGCCCCTGGGATGAGGGTGGGCTGATCGGTTCGATCACGTCCATGCCCCAGGCGGCGAAAGGCCAAGACATCACTTATTGGTGCAACTCTTCCGATGGCGAGTGTATGATATCTGCATGAATCTGACACTGATGGCATTTCTTGACATATTCTATCGCATCTCTTGTAATCGTGGGCCAATAATATCCCATGTGTCTAACACAGTGATGTAAGTTCTTGCCTCCTTGGTGAGCACCGTATTCTCCCCTGTGAGCCTCTTTCAATGTGGCATATGCTTCATCTTGGTCCAAGCAACGTAGTAATACTCCCTCATATATACGAGCGTTTGTAAAGAATATCGTTCTGTATTATAAATGAACCAGCGTGTCTTTTGACTTGCGTGCGCGTCTTGAGATCTTCTGGTAAAAATCCGTATTTCAAATAGTCGATGAACGACATTTTCCAGTCACTTTCCTCTGTAATCTCAAAACAACAGATAGGGTTTGCGCTTGATTCGCCATTCCGCAGTGCAGCTGTCGGTAGAATTCTTCTTTCTTCAATTGTTACTTGCAGTGGGCTACCCCCGGGATTAGCTAGAGCAGCGGCCAGACTAACCAGCGCATCAGCTCGTACATTCTCCTGCCTCGGTATATGTGAAATATTGCTGTCACGGAACTGGTTAAACGGTGATTGCACTTAGTGGCAGAAAGGTGACAACTCAGGTTTGCGGACCTCATATTTTGTCGTCAGCTGTCCGATGACTAGCCTGAAGTCACCATAGATCTGTATTGCTTTGATTCGTATCTCTAGGGCGAGCTGTAGTCTGATGATGAGGGCTTGATATTATACTTCATTGTTGGTGCAAGCTGGCACGATCGTAAATGAATAGGGCAGCAAATCTCCCTGCGGACTGATAAATATAACTCCTGCTCCTGCCCCTGTTGACCTGGAGGCTC
This sequence comes from Liriodendron chinense, assembly GCA_003013855.2. NCBI lineage: Eukaryota > Viridiplantae > Streptophyta > Magnoliopsida > Magnoliales > Magnoliaceae > Liriodendron > Liriodendron chinense. The sequence continues at coordinate 536,175 of ML058499.1, forward strand.
CATCGAAGTACATTTGCCAGAGTCGTGGTTCTCTGATCATCATGACCTGGTCATCTGGGAGATCGCATTCCATTTCTTCATTGCTCGGGACCGGATGCGCAGCGAGAAAATATGCGATCGCTTGTCCTTTAATAGCTCGGGCTGGGACATAGGTAATGTCGAATTCAGAGAGGAGAAGGGCCCACTTAGCCAGTCGCCCAGACAACATAGGCTGGTTCATGAGGAATTTGATCGGATCCGCCTTGGATATCAACGTTATCTGATGTGAGAGGCAATAATGCCTAAGTTTCTTCACAGTGAAAATGAGGGCGAGATATATCTTCTCGATTGCCGAGTAGTTGAATTCGGCTCCTACCAGCGTGCGACTCAAATAATATAATGCATTCTCTTTCTCTTCTTCATTCTTCTGTGCTAGGAGTGCCCTTGGTGAATTATTACCTACTGTGATGTATAAAATCAACGGCTTTCCTTTGATTGGGGTGGCGAGGACGGGAGAGTTTCTGAGCATTTCTTTCAGTGAATCGAAAGCTTTCTAACAAGCGTCATCCCATTCAAACTTAACGTCTTTCTTATTGAGGCGAGAGAGCAGCTGACAACGACAGGCCAAGTTTGAAATGAATCTTCTCAGGTATACCACGTGGCCTTGAAAACTCTTCAATTGTTTCAGATTCTTTAGTGGTGGCATTTCTCTGATGGCCTTGATCTTTGCAGGGTCGATTTCTATACCCCTATGTCTGACAACAAAGCCCAAAACATTTCCTGAAGCAACTCTGAATGCGCACTTCAATGGGTTCATATGGAGACTCTTCTTGCGAAATCACTGAAATACTTGTCTCAGATGTTTTCTATGCTGTTCATGATCGACTGACCTCACAACCAAATCATCCACATAACATTCAACGTGCTTGTGCATCATATCTTGGAATATAACGTGCATCGCGCACTTGTACATTGCCCCCTACGTTCTTCAACCCAAATGGCATTACACGGTAACAGTAGATGCCGAGCGTTGTGCGAAAGGTTGTAGCTTCTTCATCTTCTGGAGCCAAGCGGATTTGATTGTATCCCGAATAACTGTCCATGAAGGACATCATTGCATATCCTGTCGTGCTATCAATCAACAATTCTAGGATGGGGAGAGAAAAATCATCTTTAGGGCAAGCTTCGTTAAGATTCCTGAAGTCGACACAAACCCGAATTTGTCCACTCTTCTTCTTGACTGGTACGATATTCGAAATCTACAGGGGGTATTTCACCTCCCGAACAAACCCGGCCTAGATCAGCTTCTTAATTTCTTACTCGATCTTGGGTATAATGTCAGGGTGAAACCGTCATTGAGGTTGCTTTACTGGCTTCTTCTCCTTTATGATGCTCAGCTTGTGCATGGCGATCGTCGAACTAAGCCCTGGCATTTTCGAATATGTCCAGGAAAATGCGTCTTTATTTTCTCCAATCAACTGTATGTATTTCTCTCTTTCATCCTCTAGAACGTTTTTGCTTAGGTATGTGATCCTGGGTTCTTCGAGAGTACCCAAATTTACTCCTTCAAGTTCATCAATTGTTGGTTGTCCACCATCTTCCAGTTGCACAGGCGCGACACTTGGCTGGATCACATCAGTAGGCTCTTGCTGTTGTATTTCTTCCACAGGTCCGATGGTTACCATATTCACGCTCGTCTTAGCTCCTAGACCTTCTCCATTCTTGTATACTTGTTTGTATTCTTCAAACGGAGCTAGCAACCTCTTCCTCATGTTTGAATCCTGGCCGAAGAACCCCATGTTCCTCATAATCTTCCGGCTGGCTTTGTTGTATCTCTTCTCCTCTATCCGTCGGGATCGGGCAAACTCTCTTCCCTCTTCTTCTCCTTCTGATGATACTGGCTGAATTGGCCCTGAGTGAAACTTGATATCTTTATGGGTGATATCTCTTGACGGCACGATGAATTGGCTTGGAGCTTTCGGGAACGGCTTAACTCTTCCTATCTTGGGTATCGGCATGTTGAAGTTGGACTTGAGCACACTCATATGTTGATCTGAGATCAGTTTTAACACAAACTGCCCTGGCTGACACAAATATTGTGGTACCACATAGAACTTCTTCATGATCAGCTGAGGTTGATTTTCCAACAGATATTGGGATCTTCCCTGAGTGATGGGCTGAGGTTTACTTTTCTGCACAAACTTCTTAACTCGAGGTTTTGCCCCTTGCCCTTTCTTCATTATATCGGGTTTCTTGCCGATTTTACTACTGTCGGTGAGGTTGTAGTACTTTGCATCGGCCAAAAATGACTCAGCTATTATGTATGGCTTCAGATCCGCTGCTACCCTGTATTGGACCCCGTCCCTATTGTATTTGAAGCATTGATGGTATGCCGAAGGGATTATGCGATTCTGATGGAGCCAGGGCCTTCCTAAGAGGAGATTGTATGTTGTCACTGCGTCGATCACCTGACATGTTACTTTCGTCGTTAGTTCTTCGATTTTTAACATTACCATGATTGATCCGAGTGTACGCTGACTGTATTGGTTGAACCCCTGAATCATCATGAGACTCGGGCGTAACGCTGATTGCCTGTAACCCAATTTCTGTAATGTCTTCAATGGCATGATATTTTCGGCAGACCCATCGTCTAACATACATCTCTTGACCTTTGTGTCCCTGACCGTTCCAGTAACCATCAACAGACGGTTGTGGTCTGTTAATTCGATCGTACGGTCTTTTATGAGAAAGTGATTGCCGAGGGGCAATCAACATGCATGACTTGTGACACCGGTATATACCCCTCCTAAAATTTGTCTGCGCTATTCATTTCTTCTTCTATTTTTATCATCATCACCTCCCTGACTTCACTGTCGAGTAATGCATTGATTAACATTTCTCTGTATGCTTTTGAGAGACATAAAGCGTCGTAAATACTTAAGCGGGTGGGGACCTTTCACAAATGTGACACAATGTCATACGCTACTGGTCTTAGGCTTGGTTGACTGGTGGTGGCCTTGACAATCTTCTCTTTCAGTTTTTGCACGCAGGGCCTCTCTTGCGGTTTGTCAGGGATACCGTCTTCTTGCATCGGGTCATCTGGTCTTGGAGGAGTACGGTCAGGCATTTTCTTGCCTAATCGTAAGATGACTATGTCGACTTCCCCCTCGGTTGCTTGTGGGGTTCCCTCAGATGATACTCGTTCGACAAATGACACCGTTCGGCAATGTGCCATGTCTATCATGGGTCGTCTCTGCCCCTGTATCATTTCTCTCCTTCCTCTTCCCCCATTCTTTCTTCGGTTAACGAGCCTCCATTTGTTCTCGAGTCTTTTCTTGCTACTGACTAGAGTCCATGGTTCTTTTGGCTCAGGGAACGGAGTCGGTTGGTTGGTGTCATTTTCCATTGGGATTGCTAAAATTGTCCCTGCTGTCTCCTTTACCATCTCGGGTACTTTCATGCTGATGACCCCTTGATTGATCAACCCCTGTATCCTTCCTTTCAGGGAGAAGCAATCTTCTGTCTTGTGGCTAACACATTGATGATATTTACAATATTTGGGCTAATTTATTCGCCCGACTTCATGGGGGATGGATAGGCTCTGGCAGACGCATTAGGCCTTCCTCGATCAATTGTTCCATGATCGGAACTAGATCGGCCATATCAAATGTGTACGGGCCATTCGCCCTTTCTCTGTCTGCTATCGATACGCGTTTGGGTGCATAAGGCCTTCTGCCCTTGTCATGTATAATTGTTGCTTTCGTCTCTAGCTTGTTATCGATAGTGGTACGCTTGCGGTCTTTCTGATCTCTGCTCCTATTGACCTGATGAGTTTCTACTACTCTTCCCATCTCTCTCTTCTGTCTTTCGGGTCTGAAGTTTACTCGGGAGGCTGCTTCCTCGACGAGATGTGCTTTCATCGCCAGCTCGCGAAAAGAATTGAAAGTATTGCCTGACAGCCCATACGAGATCATCAGGTCTAGAGCCCTTAAACACATCTTCATCTGTTCACCCTCACTAGGCAATTCACAGCATTGAGCTGCTGTGGTCCCCCATCGGTCGATGAACTTCTCAACCAGTTCACCATTTCTCTGTCTGACCAATGCTAGGTCTGTTAATGAAATCTCCCTCTCTGTCGTAAAGAATTTTAAGATGAAGTTATCCTGCATTTGCTCCCATGTCCTTATGGAGCTGGCTGGTAGTGATATATACCATTGGAAGGCTTTTCCCGTCAGGGTTGATCTGAATAACCGCAAGCAATACTATGGGACTGCGGACCAATCGCCTAATGTAGTTAAGAAGTGGGTGATATTCTCTTTTGGTGATCCTTTGCCGTCGAACTTTTCGAAGTCCGGGCATCTGAAATTGGCCGGGAATAGTATCTCTTCTACCTCTGATGGGTACGGGACTCGATATTTATAGCTGCCTCTCCTCTCTTTCTCTTTTTCTTGTTGCATCATGTGGGTTATCGTCTGGGATAACTCTTCTCGTGACATGTGCAAGGTGGAAAGTGGCGCACGCTCTATTGGCGCAACCCTGAGTTGGACGGGTGGTTCAGGCTCAACCGGACCTTCTGCTGCCCCTTGGGATTCTTCTGCCGACTAACGAGTAGGCGATGCAGCACTCCTAGTTTCGGTCTGGGCTATTAAAGTAGTCAGGGCTTCCTGCATAGCCCTAATTCGATCATTTATTTCGCAATTAGCTTTGATTAGTCTGTCGATCTGGTCTTGGACTGACGAAGTTCTTCGGCTTCATATGGTCCTTCTTCTTCTTCTTCGGCCACTTGGACCATTACTACTTGCGATGATGGGATCTTCTAAACCAGCCTCTGTCTCTGTTCGAAGGCCGTTGTAGGCTTCAAGTTCTTTACAAGTGCGGGTTTTGTCGGTTTCTGCGAGGTGCGGATGGTTTTGGATAGCGGCGAAAACTGCTCGGCTGTCATTGCAGGCATTGCAGGTTTGGCTGATATGACTTGACTGTTGACAGGGATCTTCTACCCCTGTTTTGGGTTCCACTGTCTCCTTATAGTGGAGCGAGATTTCGCAACATTCACCCTCTTGTGTGCAGCTATGATGGCCGTTTTCTTCTATCGTCGGGTTTCAACTAACTGCCATTCTGAGTTGGAGACAGCTGTTGTGGTTGTAGTGAAATGAGGAAAGCTTAAGCCCCCTTGGGTAAGGAAGATATATGAGCTTGTAATTGAGCATGCCATCTATTCTATCTGCGTTAGTATCTTGCTAATTCTGCGGTGTTAGAAAGTCATTAGAACAGTTCATAAATGCGGCCGGGAGCGTGAACCCATCGATCGCAGTGCATAAGCTAACAGAAATAAGTGAGACGAAGACAAATATGTGTAGTTGTGGAAGTTTGTGGGTTTGAAAACCTTTGATTTACCGTTTATTGCCTTAAAGATGAAGGGAGGAACGTTCCCGTTGAGAGTCACCAGTTTGGCGCCCGAGGGCACCGAAACATTGTGCCTCCCGATAGATCTCCTATGTACACATTCGTGTTTGTGAATGACTGATCTTAGAGCGTTTCTATACTCAGAGCTAACCAGAGATTCTGGTATGGTTCAATCCCCAGCAGAGTCGCTAGTTTGTTAGAACTAGAAAATGATACGGTTACATTTTCTCAATGTATTGTTGCTCTGGGGTTCTAAGTAATGGAAACATTCATAGACAATCACAAGCATTCATAAAAAGTACACAAGAAGAGATATCGCAAGGCGAATTTTATTCCAGAGATCATGAGATCTTGTACATTCCAGGCCGTGATCTGGCACGAGCCCTTAATTACACCGAATGATCGATGACCCTTGATTAAAAGGTAGAAGACTAGTTAGTAGGGACTATGGTCTTAGAGCTTGTGGTCGTAGAGACTTGTATTTGCTATGGACTGAACCATCTTTGTATTAGTTAGATGTTTATGTCCCATGTTTTGACCAGAGATTCGGGTTGAGACTATCAGGGTTTATGACTGAGAGGGACGACTCTGGGCCTGCGCCTGTCATGTATGGACAGGTGACCTCGGAAAGTCCAATCTACAGTTGTGAATACCTGAATAGCCCAACCGACGGATGTCGTTTGAATGGGTAGGGCATCGACTGTTGTGTTGTGGCAGTTCATAGCAATTGCTTAGTAGAGAATTAAAACTCTTTTGATATGGTTTATTGTGATAACCATAATCCTGTTTGTCTAGCTTTCGACCCTAATCGGATCATATCTTACAGTAGGTATAAATGATGATACATTTGCATAGTTCTAGATGCTGGCGACCTTCCTCTGGGAAGTTATTTCATTCATCACATTGAATCGGGTTAAACCTCGAAGATACTCCATTTTGTTAGTTTCAGAAATCCCGAAATGATCATTTGACTATTCTACTGCGTCCGGAACACTTGAAATACTCAAAATAGAGTCAAACAAGTCCTGAAAACACTTAAATTTAAGCCCGACGTGCCCTGAACAGGATCTGAAAAATTCTGATTTTTAGGATGCGCCAGACATATTTTTCGGGTGCGCTAGCGTCAAAGCACCCTGAAATTAGCCAAGTGAAAAACGTAGATTTTTTGGGTGCACTAGCGTCGGAGCACCCTGAAATTAGCCAAGTAAAAAATGTTGATTTTTTAGGTGTGCTAGCGTCGGAGCACCCTGAAATTAGCCAAGTAAAAAATGTGATTTTTTCGGGTGGGCTAGCGTTGGAGCACCCTGAAATTAGCCATGTAAAAAATGTTGATTTTTCAGGTGCGCCAAACCTTTTTTGGGTGCGCTAGAGCACTTGAACAATTTTCTAAAGATGTGCTACTTTGTTGGTTTTATGCCGGACCTGCGGTGATCGGAGGTAGGCTACTGTTGTGGGATTCAGGTGATCGGAAAGGGATTCCGGTGGTCGGAAAGGGATTCTGATGAGTGTTTCCGGCGAGGATTTCAAATGCCCAGAGGGTAATAACTCTCTCTCTCTCTCTCTCTCAGTATCTGGTACAAATGAATAGTGTAGAGGGGTATTTATACCCACAAATCACGGAGGGCGAGCCAATCATCGTGCGACACGTCAAGCGCACCTTCAAAACGACTCATTTATAGTCTGGCGCACCCTGAAAATAGTTACAACTGATGATTTGTGAAATGCCTATTTTTCAGGTGCGCCGGACTCTGAAGCATCCTGAAATTAGGTATTTTTCAGGTGCGTTAGCGTCGGAGCACCCTAAAAAGTGGACTTTGCTGAAATTACATATTTTATGGGTAAGCCAGACATATTTTTCGGATGCGCCAGACAAATTGCTTTAGGATTCATGGAGTGTTACAATGCTTGTATTTATTGGGTGCGCCAGACCTATTTTCTAGGTGTGCCAGACATATGTTAAGTGAAAATGGGAAGTCTGAAAATCTCTCATTATTTGGGTGCGCTAGCCCTATTTTCTGGGTGCGTTGGACATATTTCGAGTGCGCTGGGAGCCGTTGTATTGCATTTCTGACTTTAAATGCTTTTTATCTCTGATTTGTGGGGCCCACTTGGATGATGAGTGGTCATCCACTCTTCTTAGTATTCCAACCATCTGTCCATGACCTTATTTTGGGACTAGTTCGGTCACTGTGCGATGTGGGGCCCACCAAAAGTGATTTTTGGGCCAATGTGTGGTCTATCGCACCTTGCAATTTTTCTTCAATTTATGGGTGCGCCAGAGGTCTTTAATCCTCACTCTTTTTATTCTTGAACTGCAGGTGCGTTTATTATAATTTTGGAGGTGTTCCGAACTGATTTTCTGGGTGCGCCCCCTTAGTATTCGATGAAATTTTGTTTTAATGGGTTGGATATTTTGGGACCCCAACACTTACTTATACATGTATTTGTGTTTGCAGGAAGAAGAGAGGGACTTCATGAATTCAATGATAAATAGGACATTTTAAAACACTTTGAAGATCAAGTAAAGAAGAACCTAAAGGTGGAAGAAAGAAGGAAAAGGAAGAAAGAAAGATTCCAGAAGAAATTCTAAGAAAGAGGGAAAATAGGCCTGTCGACCAATTGATGTCCACCGTCAACCGGCCGATGAAGCCCAAAGACCGGCCGAATTATGATTTTTCAGACCTGACCTTGTTGGACTAAAAGTGACTCCAGTCAGCCGATCGACGCTACCGTCAGTCGGCTGATCGAGTCACGGGATTTCGAAATTCAGTTGCTGCACAGAACAACCATCTTGTCGTTCGACTGACGCCTCCTGTTGGCCGACCAACGATCAACTCCAAGTGTGAAAATCTTACGTAAATTCAAGGGCGGTGCACGATTTTTCCTATAAAATGACACTTCCACTCTCTTCCAAAATCATCATAGAAGGGTCCTAAACGTGCTAGAGGTGGAGAGATCCAAAGTGGAGCATCTACAACTTGGAGATCTTCTAGTTTTTCTTCTAATTCATGTATTTCTTAGTTTTTCTTTTGTTTTCTAATTCAATTATATTTATCATTGGCTAGACCTCTTAACTAAAGCTAAAAGGTGAAGCTTGTAGTTAATCTTTCAAAGTTTAATTCGTTTATTCAAGTACATTAAGTTAAAGTTTGGATTTTTTAAGTTCTAGTTTGAATAAAGTTGGTAATTTCAGAGAATTCTTAAATCTCTTGTGCCAAGTACATGAGATACTTATGAGTTTCTGAGATTGATCATTATGCTTTTATGAGAATTAGATTGTAAAAACCCTCTATATACCGTGATTCAATGTAGTTGATGCTTCGAAGTTCCATTAGTTCAAGCTCTCCGTACTTGAAGTAGAACTAAAAGCTCAGAATTTTCATATTTTACTTAAGTTGTTTATGAGCTTTTGAATGTTGTATCTTCCGATTGGATAAAGATAGGACTTCAATTCCAAACGTGGTTTGTGCTTGGTGAATAGATTAGCATTGAGGATTACTACTAGTGGATCCTTGGTGCTCTAGCTCGTTTTATTTTTGAATTATCAAAATTTTGTTTATGTTCTTAGTCCAATTAACCATTCAGTAAATCCTTTCTAAACTCTTAGCTAGTTCTTCAGAATTTGTTTTTCCCTATAATTTCTGAGGACAATCTCGGTCTCACAACCAAATTATTACTATAACACAACCATACACTTGGGGCAGTCAACAAGTTTTTGGCACCATTTTCGAGGATCTTTAGTGGTTAAATGGTTCTAAAATTTAGTATATATAAGTTTTACTACTTTTTTAGAATTATGTTTTCTGATTTTTTCTCAGAACTAACATTGTTTCCTTATTTGTTTTATAGGATTTTATTAACCTAGTTTAGTACTATCGGTAACATCCTTCTAACTTAAAATTTTCTTTTCAATTTAGTCTTTTCTCAAATTTTTTATTCTTAGTTTAGTTCTAGTTTAGATTGAGTTTTTGTGTGGTTTAAGTCCCATTGAGAACATGACCACACAAAGCGTCTCCAAAGTGAAGGATGTCTAGTTAAAGGACTCTTAATTCAGAAACGTGTTAGAAAATATTTAGAAACTTGTGAGAAATCAGGAGGTATGGCAACAAATCAAGAAAATCCTCTGAGATATACTCCACTCCCAATCCAAATCTAAATCTCAATCAAGAGGAAGTGGGAGAGAATGAAGTTCAAAATTCTCCTCTGGTGAGGACATTGTGGGATTACCTACAACCTGTAAGAGCTACTACACCCTCTTATATGTTTTTCCCCAATAATGTTGGAAACATTGATTTTAAGTCGGCTGTAATCCATCTTTTGCCTAAGTTTCATGGGCTAGACTCTGAGAGCCCATACTTACATTTTAAAGGGTTTGAGGAGGTCATAGCTACATTACAATACAATAACATCTTTGAGGATGTGATTAAACTCAAAAATTATTTCCATTCTCCTTAAAAGAGAGAGCTAAATTATTGCTCCACTCCCTACGGCCTAGATCCATTGCTACATGGAATGAGATGAACCGGGAATTCTTGAAGAAGTTTTTCCCGATTCACAAGACAAACACCTTAAGACAAACTATAATGATTTTTTTTTTATTAAAGAGGGTGAAACATTTTTCCAAGACTGGAAGAGATTTAAAGACCTCTTACTCGCTTGCTATTGAGCCTCCAATTTATACATTTGTTGACCCATTACATCACATTATATGCATGGTTTTCATGTTTAAAGACTAATCTAATACATGTTTTTGTGATTATAGGAATGAGAGGAAAATTTCACCAATTCATGGTTAAAAGAGTCACTTTGTATGCATTGAATATCAATAAAACAAGTGTCAAAAGGAATGAGAGAGAGTTCACTCAATTGATGACTACAAGACCACATTTAGGAGCCTTGGATGAAGACCCAAGGTGGGCTAAAGAAAGAAGAAAGCAAGAAGAGAAGAGAGGAGAAGAAAGAAAGAAAGAAAGAAAAGGTAAAAAGGGGAGGTTCGATCGGTCATGACTGGTCGGACAAGAGGGCTACGACCAGTCAAGACCGGTCGGCCACGCTGTTGCCCTCCTTTGTAAAGCCACTAGAACCAAGTCCAGTTTAGCCCAACCGGTCAAGACTGGTCGGCCAACAGGTCAGCCCCCTTTACGCTCTCTAGACACTTTCCCAGCCCAGTCTGACCGGTCAAGACTGATCTGCCACATGCAGACAGTGAGATGCAGTTTCTTATTTTGATTTTTGGGTTTCCTGAGTGTGGGAGGACTCCGTAGTTTCGCGATTCTTCTAAGTAGGTGACGCCTCCAAGCTATAAAAGGACACTTACAACCTCTTACTAACTCATCTAGCAACGTGAGGAGCAAAGAGATCAAGACGTATGAGGCTTCCTAGCTTCCTACAACTAGTTTTCTTCTTCTTCTAGTTCTAGTTTCTAGTTTTTAATGCTTTCTTTTAGCTAACCTCTTAACTAGAGCTAAGAGATGAAGTTTGTAGTTTGTTTTAATGCTTTAATTCGTTTCTTCAAGTACTATTTTACTTATTTTTGGATTTTCAAGTTCTAGTTTGAATAAAGGTTGGAGTTTTAGAAGTTTTGTGAGAGTTTGTGTACTCCGGACACGAGTTCCTTGTAATTCTCTGAGATTACCACGATTGGGTTGTTTGAATTCGAATTGTAGTAACCCTTGAGCATGTCATAATCTCTTGGCATGGCTGTTACTCCAAAGGCTATAAGTTCAAGTTCTATGTGCTTCATTAGAACTAGAAATCTGATTTCTAAATTTAAGTGGGATTGTTTGCGCTTGAATGTTATATCCTCCAATTAAATGAGAGATGGGACTTTGATTCTAATTGTGTTGTGATTGGATGAATGGATTGGCATTGGACAACTACAAGTGGATCCTTGATGCTCTAGTTCTTCTTATTTTTATATTTTTCTATTTTATATGAAAAACTATTTTCCTAAACTTCTTAGATTCTAATTATTAGATTAGTTGGAATTGTTTACCTCTTTCCCTGTGGATCGACCTCAGTCTTACCGAGAATTATTACTACATCACAGCCTTACACTTAAGGCGAGAAAACACTTGCCCACAACATGACTATGAAATATGGTGGATCATTAGTTTCTTCTATGATGGATCGAGTTCCAGCATGTGCTAATTTGTAGAGATGATGTGCAATGGTGAGTTCATGAGCAAGGATCTTGAGGATGCATGGAGTTACCTTGACATGTTGATTAAGAATGCCCAATCTTGAGATACCTAGGACAAGACATTTAATTCCAAGGCCCCTCAAGTTAAGGAGAAGGAAGGAATGTGCATCCTCGGGGAAGAGGATGATGTGACTGCAAAAATAGCTAGCCTCACAAGGAAAGTCGAGGCCATAAAACTTAAGAAAGTTGAAGCAGTGAAATCCAGTAAGACCATCGAGAATGTATGTCGCATATGCTCCGCAAATGTACACTTTACGTAAGATTGTCCTACAATTCTTGCATTTTAAGAGGTGTTACAAGAGCAAGCTAATGTCACATGTGATTATCAACGGCCTTTCAATGGGCCAATAGGTAATACGTATAATTCAAGTTAGAAGAACCATCCCAACTTTAGTTGGAGGAATGGCCCTTCGGCCAATCCTGGTAATCCTCAGAGGGGGTCACTAATGCATACCAATATAGCCTCACCTCTGATGTCAATGTAGGATACCTTAAGAGCATTCATGCGAGGCTAATCTCAAATAAATTAAAAAAAATCATGAAATGTTCTAAGACTTGAAAGTCTCAGTTGAAGAAATTAAAGGACGCTTGAATCCTAGGGAAGGGACTTTTCCAGCCCAACTTCAACCAAATCCTAAACCACAATGTGAAATAACCACCCCTAATCTTTCTAACCATAATGTGAAGCAAGCTAAGTCTATTACTACCCTTAGAAGTGGGAAATAAATAGACAAATCTATTCTGGTGAAGGTCGACAAACTTAATGATCTGGTAATTTTTATGGATGAGGATGGATCTGGCTCAGGCCCGCAAGAGAAGGAACATAACTATAAGCCTGTTGCACCATTTCTATCAAGGTTTCTTGCACCCAAACCTCTTACTAACTCTCATGATATTTTAGAGGTTTTCAAACAAGTTAAAATCAACATTCCTTAGCTTGATGCGATTAATCAAATTTCCTCATATGTCATGTTCCTCAAAGACCTTTGCACAATTAAAAGAAAACATAACGTGTAACAAAAGGCCTTCCTTAATGAGCAAGTGAGTGCTATCCTTACCTAAAATACCCCTCTAAAATACAAGGATCCAAATAGTCCAACAATTTCCAGCATCATTGAAGACTAACGAATTGAGCGTGCATTGTTAGACTTGGGGGCAAGCGTGAATTTGATCTCATTCTCGGTATATGAGCAATTGGGTTTTAGTGAAATAAAACCCACCAAAACCATATTGCAACTTGCTGATAGATCCATCCGAGTACTGAGAGGGATTATTGAGGATGTTTTAGTCTAAGTTGATAAGTTCTACTACCCCGCAGACTTTATCGTCTTGGACACACAACCAGTAATTGATGCTAGCACTCAAATACCGGTGATCTTAATACGCCCATTCTTGGCTACATCAAATGCAATTATTAATTCCCAAAATAGGGTAATGAAACTGTCTTTTGGGAACATGACACTTAAGGTGAATGTGTTCCTGTAACGCCCCTGATTTTTAGGATTTAATCGAGAATTTTCCAGAATTTTTATCGATTTTATTTTAACTAAAATATCAAGTGTTTATCTTGTTTTGAAAACAACGGACCATTCGTAGGAGATCCGATAGGGGACCCTTTACAAAAGTTACTTAGAATAATCCCATAAATGTCATAGAAAGACCGAATTTTGAAAATCTCGCAGTTTTCAGATAATTACGAAAATGCCATTAGTTAAACTTAAGTCAAACCGTTGTTTTTAAGTATGATAGTTTCTGACGATTATTTTCATGCATAACTTCATATATGAGCGTTTGGACACATTTTAACAATACTGTGGACCCTCGCCGATTTTTCGCGCTCCCACACAACGTTCTTCTCCCTTCCCCTTTCCTTTCGGAAAAGAAGGAGATGAGGATGCGTGAGTGCGAAATAGCCGTTTGTGCCACTGGCTTGCCTCGTTCTCGAGGGCTTCGTTTGGTTGTCGTGTTAAGCTGGATATGTTTAAATGAGTTTATATAAGACCAGAGTCGCCACTAGCCAGTTACTTCGAATCTACAGTCGGCTAGACCCCGTAGAAACGTTAGAGAAGGGAATCCGAAGATTCCTTCCTCTAAAATGACTCCTGTTGATCTGCGGCCAGAGATTCAAGGTAAAGGATCACGGTTACAGGGTGGCAAGAGGTTAAGCACCCTACACACTGCCCGTACCGAAGTACGGTCTCTACTTCACAGAATCGATCGGATACTTGAAAGTCTAGTTTAATCCTCGTATATTCTCATGGATGACATGATGCATGAATGCGGGTCTGAACAGTAAGAGTTTCTGATGGGCAGGTTCCAACAACGGGCAAGCCCAGAGTGTACGCTCGAACTGACAGGTGCTTTATGCGAGATGATGCATGCTGTGTGCTTGAATATTCAAAGTGTCTATAGTGATATGTACGTGAATGCAGGTCTGAACAGTAAGAGTTTCTGATGGGCAGGTTCCAACAACGGGCAAGCCCAGAGCATACGCTCGAATTGACAGGTGCTTTATGCGAGATGATGCATGCTGTGTGTTTGAATAATCAAAGTGTTTGCAGTGAAGCAGGGGGGGTTGGAAGAAAAGTAAATGTTGCACTTATGCTAGATGCAAATGAGATGATGCTGGAAAAGAGTAGCTGGGTGGACGGAGGTGTCGCAAGGATTGGCTTTGAGTGGCTGGATCAAGATTTGGATGGCTTGGGAGGCTTGGACCAGTGGTCAGGCTGGGCTGGACCAGGGCTAGACTCTCCTCACTCGGGCTCTCCTTGGTGGAAAAATGGGCTAAGGGGTGGAGAAGGACTCGGACCGCACCCGGACTGGCTGGACTTGAAGGGATGTTGAAATGAGAAGGGGAGGGGGGTATTTATAGCAGCGGAGAGTGGCACTCTTCGTAATTTTTTCCGGGCGGCCTGCTATGGGCCGCCCGTACGGCCGCTCCTCGGTTTCCAGCGAGTACGGTCGCTCCCTCGGGGCTGCTGTTGACTCGCTGGGTCGACTCAGTGAGTTGACTCAGCGGGTCGACTAGGTGATTTGACTCGACGGGTTGACTCGACGGGTTGACTCGGTGTTTTGACTCGGTGTTTTGACTCGACGGGTTGACTCAGCGGGTTAACTCAGCGGGTTGACTCAGTGAGTTTGACTTTTTTGGGATTTTTTGACTGGCTTTTCTTATAGGGGGTTTTTCAGGGTGATGTTTAGGACTAGGTTGACTGGGTTCAGGCTTGAACTGGGCTATGGAATGGGGCTTACAAGGGTGAGTTTGGCTGAGTTTGGACATGGGATTTGGGGGTATGGTCCTCCATTCAACCAGCTATCTCTACCAACAGTGTAGCCGAAGGTGGGGTGTCTACAGATGCCCCTCTTTGGCAGAGGTTGCGTGCAACCGAATGCCAAAGCGAGTGGACACCCCACTTCTGACCCGGTCATTCATAGATCATGTTCTGAAATCTTTGCTTGCTTTTGCATCTGTGTCAGTTGATCGTTTGGAAACCGATCACTTGCACATACCGCGGAAGTTTGGAGAAAACGTTGCGATTGTCCCTGCAGTTTGCTGCAACCTGGGTACCCAATCGCAACCCTTCCATTCTCGATCGGTACTAACATCGGAAAGGTACAACAGAGCCTCTGCGTCGACAGTCTTACAAGGATGCTGACCCTGAGACTGATTGTGTGATGTTTGATGTTTTCCCAGATCACTCCAGGAGTACTTGTTTCGCTTGACTGTCAAAGTGGTTAGACGCCCTGCGTCAGATAGTCTTACGGGATTCTACTACGCCGACTTGGACTCAGTCAAGGTACTTCAGGCATCCACGCCTACGTATGTGCGGGTGGGCTTTTTCCACCCGATCTGCTGGTTTCGATGCTTGGTTTGCAATTCATTCTTTCCTTGATTGTGGTATGGAATCTTTGTTATCCTTTGTATCTGAGTCAGTTGATTGTCTGGAAGTTGATAACTCGCACATACCGCGAGAGTTTGGAGAAAACGTTGCGATTGTCCCTGCAGTTTGCTGCAACCTGGGTACCCAATCGCAACCCTTCCATTCCCGATCGGTACTAACATCGGAAAGGTACAGCAGAGCCTCTGCGTCCGCTAGTCTTACGAGGATACTGACCCTGAGACTGATTGTGTGATATTTGATGTTTTCCCAGATCACTCCAGGAGTACTTGTTTCGCTTGACTGTCAAAGTGGTTAGACGCCCTGCGTCAGATAGTCTTACGGGATTCAACTACGCCGACTTGGACTCAGTCAAGGTACTTCAGGCATCCACGCCTAGGTATGTGCGGGTGAACTCTTTCCACCCAATCTGCTGATTTTGATACTTGGGTTACAATTCATCGTTTCCACCTGTTCAAATGGTTTCTGTGACCGAGCCTTTTGGCTTTCATCTTTTTGTATCTTGGCATATGGTACGACCGCACTGACACTGGAGTTCAGTTCGACCGTACTTTGAGTGCATTGGATCCGATGGTCTCCGGGGAAACCGCGAGACATCGGATCTTATTTGATTTTTGCGTTGGCTCCTACCCAGAGATATGGAAGATCTCCTGGTGTTTTGGAGACAGAATGCTCTACTGGAAAATATTTTTGGTTTTTTGAAAAGGCACCCACTCTGGGGAGTGATACTCCGTGGGGTTTTTATTTGCAAATAGAAATATTTTTTGTCTTTTTTAAATGGAAATCTGGTTTGCACGTACCTCCACTGGGGATGCTTGTGGGGCCTTTGGCAAACTGACTTTTATTTTGAAAGCAGGTAAACGTGTGATTGATGCGATGGATGCTGATGCATGGAAATGCATGATGAATGCATGGCTTGGCTCCTTCTCTTTCAGTTTGATGATTTTGCTTTTGCTGGAGATGTAGAGAATTTTGAGCTTATTGCTTGCAGGGTTGTGCCCCCTGGGGATTTTCTTTTTGATACGGAGGTTTGGACAGCGGGTTGGTCAAGATCCCGACCCGTGGTCGATCAGGTCCATCATCCCAAGATGCTGTTTCTTTGCTAATGAGAATGTACGAGGATATTATTCGACTTCAAGATGTTCTTCTGGGCATATGTGTGATTGAGATGGTGTTTGGTTGCCCGTTTTGGTCAAGATTCCAATTTGCGGGCGATTGGATCCGTCATCCCATACTGTGAAGTGAGCGGAGTTCAAGACTCCTGAATTGTAGTGCTGGGGATACTAATTTTTGTGATTTTTTGTAAATATGTTGTCCGAGTCTTCAACTGAGTGGTCAGGATAGAGATCGGTTTATTGAAAACACAGGAAATATTTTTTGTGATTTTCGAAATATTTTTGATGAAAGCAAGAGAAATATTTTTGTGATTTTTAACAATATTTTGATTGAAAGCAAGGGAAATATTTTTGTGATTTTTGACAATATTTTGATTGAAAGCAAGGGAAATATTTTTTGTGATTTTTGAGAATATTTTGATTTGAAAGTAAAGGGAATATTTTTGTGATTTTTGACAATATTTTGATTGAAAGCAAGGGAAATATTTTTTGTGATTTTTGACAATATTTTGATTTGAAAGCAGGGGAAATATTTTTTGTGATTTTTGACAATACTTTGATTTGAAAGCAAGGGAAATATTTTTTGTGATTTTTGAGAATATTTTGATTTGAAAGCAAAGGAAATATTTTTGTGATTTTTTAAAATATTTTGTTGAAAGCAAGGGAAATATTTTTTGTGATTTTTGAAAAGGTGATTTTGCAATGTTTTTGTATTTTTGTGATTTTTATGAAATGCAGGGAAAAGTATGGAATTTTCATCCACTTCCAGCTTCTACTGCTGGTAAGGTACCCGATCCATTTTACGTCAGCGAGCAAGACGAGTCTCACACAGTTAAGTGCCGTAGTTTTACATCTTCGGATGAGGAGATTTTGAGGGTTTTCAGTCAACACACCCACAAAGTTGCCTGTTCCTCATGTGCAATGCACATAGACCACGTATCGTCCGACGGACTCCTTCGGCCACAAGATGAGCCACATCCTCACATTTCCCTTAGTCAATCCAGTTTGGGGTCTTACGTTGCTCACAATTCCATGAGGGTGAGTTTCACCTCCCAACAGCCTTAATCCCCTTCATGAGTTCTAGGAACAGGGAACATCTGTCAGCTTCAACAACGACTTCCAAATCAAGGTTGTCTATCACGGTGCGTTCAACACGAACAGGATTGCGGAGTTCTGCCCGCCTCAGCCTTTACCTGTTTAAGAGATTCCAGACACCCGTACGATCAAGTGTCAGCCATGTCTGGAACAGGTTAGGAAAGAAAGCCCCCGAGAAGTTAATCCCAGTGTAGTTTTAGGTCTTAGGACCACTGGAGATGAATTTGTGCAATTGAAATTTTTAGTGAATCATTTTTCTTTTTTTGTGTTTTTGGAAAAAGTTCCAGATTTCAGCTCAAATGATCGAGATGACACTGGTTTTATGGAAAGCTTGAAATCTTTTTGGTATTTTTGGAAATGATCCGGGTTATCAAACCTTGATCCCAACGGTAGAGGCCGATGCCGGTTTTTATTGGAAGCAAGAAAGGGTCCCCCGAGAAATTAATCCCAGTGTAGTTTAAGGTCTTCGGACCAAAAATATGTACATGCTGAAAATACATTCTTTTTTGTGATTTTTCAAAAACTGTTCCAGGTCATAAAATCTCAATTTTGAATGGTCAGGATTGACACTGGTTTTTATTGAAAATCTCTCGGGATTTTGTTCCCGACGTAGTTTAAGGTCTTCGGACCCAAAAACTTTACAAAAGGGGGCAAACACATTTTTTTTTGTTTTTGGAAAATGTTCGGTGTCAGCGGATCTTGATCAAGACCGATACCGGCTTTTATTGAAAATCCCTCGGGATATTGATCCCGACGTAGTTTAAGGTCTTCGGACCCAAAAACTTTAAGAGAGGGACTGGTGATATATTTTTTTATTTTTCGAAATGATCCAGATCATCCGATGTTGGTCTTAAAGACTGGGATCCATGCTGGTTTTTATTAAAATCCCTCAGGATGTTGATCCCGACGTAGTTTAAGGTCTTCGGACCAAAATATATACATGCAAGTGCTGGAAATGCATAAATATATTTTTTGTTTTTTAGAAAATGTCCGGAGCCACCAGATCTTGAAGAAGACCGATGCTGGTTTTATTAAAAATCCCTCGGGATCTTGATCCCGACGTAGTTTAAGGTCTTCGGACCAAAATATGTACAAGCGAGCAGCAATCCAGGTTGGAGACTACGGGAATTCTTCTTGGAATGGTTCGGATCATCAGGTCATATCCTTGGATGGTTGAGATCACTGTTTGACCAAGTCAATCTTTTTCTTTCTTTTCTTTGAAAATTCTATGGAACTTTTCCACATCATCAAGCCAATTTCCCACCAATTTCTCACAAGATGAGATTTTGGTGAGATCTCTTCTTTTTTCTCACCATTCTCTTCCATCACTTCATTCTTACATGGAGGTACAAGATTCACTTGCAACCACCCTTCCCAAGGAGGAGTTCTTCCCAAGGAGAGGGGGAGGGAGGTCATTTCATCTAGGTAGGGGCTAGGACGGCCTCCCATGGGCCGCCCGGACGATCTCTGCCTTCTGGTCTCTTTAGTGGGCTGGGTAAAAGGGTGTCCTCCCCTTTTCTATATAACATGGGGCACCCTTGCCCCCCTCAACGTGCAATCTCTCTCTTCTCTCTCTCATACTCTCTCTTTTTCAAGTTTTCTCTCTCTTCTTTGGTGGTCCTTTGCTTCTCTCAAGTGGTGGCCCTTAGAGACATTTTGGGACAGCAAGGTGGTCCCGCTTTGGTGAATGGTAAAGGTATGGACCACTCCCTTTCCCTTTTCTTGTCCTTTTCCTTCTTCATTATCTCTTCTCATGACTCTTTTCTTTTTCCATGTAGCTATTCCAAGAGGTGTGAAGGTGGGCCCAAGCATTCTTGACTTTTTTCTAGATCTCAGGTCTTTTTCAAAGGTGGTGCATGGAGAGGGACATTGCAAGCTCTCCACTTCATTTTTCCTTTCCTCTTTTCACACTCCCTTCATGTGCATGTAAAGGGTGATTTTGTCATGTCATCAAGTGTTCATGGAAAAATACTCTATCTTTTTCATGGGAGTTGGGCTTCTCTTCATATGTATCAAATGGGCTCAAAGTGAAGTCATGGCCCTTGGTGTATTTGATGGGCCCAATGCTTCATTTTGGGCTCCCTCATGCTTTCTTGCCCTTGTCATTTCCTTTGGAGCTTTCTTTTTCTTTTCCATCTTCCTTTCAAGGCTTGGGCCCATGGGCATGGTAAGGCCCATCTCAAGTCTTGAGCTCATGGGGCTCACTTTGGGTGACCCCATCTTTCTTCACATGTGTATGGATCAAGGTGGCTAGCCCATTTTTCATTTGGATCTCAAGTGGGCTAGATTTCCTAGTTGGGCTTATATGGACAAGTAGCCCAACTCTTCCATCATTTCTCGATTATGATGTACATCCTTGTACAAGGTGCAGTGGGCTCCTTGGAGTTTTTCATGTGGATGGGCTTTTGGGCCTTCATTGAAACTTGGGCACTTCTTTGAACCATGTGTGCCCCACTACACTTTGTTCATGTAGGATTTTTCTTTTCATGCTTTTTCTTTGATGGATGGAGGACTTGAGCTACTTGACCATCTACAAGTCCCATGAGTGAGTTGTTCCCACAATCTCACTAAGTTCAAATGGTTTTCTTTGTGGTAGGAATGTGGTTCTCAAGAGTTTCCCTCTAATGTTATCAATCTCGAATGGATGATCCTCAAGTGAGCTATCCATACAACCATAGCTCCTTGATCCTTTCTTTGGGGCTTGGTGGGTCATTCCACCATCATTTTAAATATGAGTGGTTTTTCTTTGAATTTGTGGGAAAGAATGATACCCATAAGTTGCCCATTTTTGTCCCATGCCTTGGGACATTTCGGATTTTGATCTTCAAGTGGGCTATGCGTGCCATTCTTATCCATTTTCATGATGGTTGGGTGACTTATCGAGCCATGCCCTCTTGTGCTCAAATGGTCTCCCTTTCTGGTAAAGAAATTGGTGCACATAAGTTCCCCAAACTTGCCTTTACATGGGCATTTCCAACTTTGACTCCTCATGTGGGCTATGTGCATCAAAATTTTTACCATTGGCCTCTTTGATTCCATATGTTTGTGGGTGGACCGCCATGTTGTATTCTCATGGCCAAAACTTTCATCAAGATGAGGCACATAAGGTTGCCCATGGTTAACCCATGAATGGGTCCTCATGTTTTTCAAAGCGGGCTATGTGCTCTCTCCAATCCATTGAGATGAGGCATTTGGGTTGCTCTTGGGGGCCCACTTCCTTTCTATCCCCCACTTGTCCATGTCCATGTGTTAAAAAAGATGGAAACATCTTAAGTGAGAACCATGGCCTTGGCATAAAAGTGGATCAATCCTTGGCCACATATGGACTTTGAAGAGGGATTTCTCATGTGAAGTAGGATTCTCGTCCTTTGTTGATCTCATGGCACTTGAGTGCATTTGTTGTCCAAAATGTGTCCTTGGATGATGGACTTTTTCTTGCCTAAGGCATGCCTTGTAACCTTCTTTAAGGTGGGCCTTACTTTTTCCAAAGGGCCCAATACACATCCTAAGTGACACATGGAATTGGACTTTAGATTTTGCATTTGAATGTGAGTCCAATCCCATGGGTTTCTTGGATGAGAATTTGGATTTTAATGGGTAATGGGTAGGGACTCACCTTGCCAAGCTTGTAGGATTCAATGGCGGATGGTACCAGAGGTCACCGAGTGATTTATGAAAATGATCCTGCCTTCATTGTCCGCCGAGGGGACCACATGTGTTCCTTAGCTATGGAGCATCAACCTCTTCCCGCTATCAAGGGTCGAGGTACTAGGGATCGCTGGGACGACTGGGTGAAGGATCCACAGCCCTTGCTTGAACGAGTACTGGATGGTACTCCTTTTGCTGGCCTCCTCACCTTACGTTTCCATAATAACGATGCTAACCGCATGATGCTCGCGGCCCTTTGCGAGAGTTGGCGGGATGAGACCCACACCTTCCAGCTCCCTTTTGGGGAATGGGGAATAACCCCCTTGGACATTTACATGCAAATAGGTTTCCCGTTTCATGGAATAATTGTTCCTCAAGTTAGCTCTCTGGCTCCTCTCACTTCCACCGACTGGCTACGGCTTATCGGTGACGTCCCACCCAAGGGTGAATTCCAAGGCCATCAAGTGAAGATGCGATGGTTCTACAACAATTTTGCCTCCGTCATCCCCACCACCGAGCGAGAGGCCCTCCACAAAGCCCGGGCCATGATCACTTATGCCTTCGGGTCTTTCCTCTTCTGCCATGCGAATGAGAGGGTTGATCCTAAATTCCTTCGTTTAGTCGAGGATCTTCATCATCCCTATAACTGGAATGGGGCTATCTTGACCCATATCTTTCAAGGTTTGGACAAGACCTGTCGGCATAGCCGGTCCTTCACAGGCTTCTGGCCTGTCATTGAGGTATCTCTTCTTTCACCTTTCTTGAAGGGCTTTCGCCTTCTTTCTTTCTCTGATCATTAGACGTGCTTTTGTCCAGACCTGCTTTTATGACCATTTTACCCATCTCGCGCCGAGGATGCGGGATGATATTGAGCCCTCTCAGTATCGCCACATGTACTGGCGCCAGCAAAACCGTCAGCGGAACTCCCGAGTTCCCGGGGACAATTGGCGTGCTGACATAGACGGGCTGACCGTTGAGGACGTAAGTATCTTGCTTTCCCTACCCCTCGTGCCGTACCGTAACTGATCGTGGTGACCTCATTTGCTGCAGCTTGCTCGGATGCCGTATGCCAGTTTCCCTCTCTATTATACCCCCCAGCGTGTGGAGGCATATGATGCTTCATGTCTCCGTATCATGCTTTCCGACGCTGAATCTTTTCAGTGGTATCTGGGGGAGAGGTTGCTTCGACAAGTCACTGGGGTGGCTCGGGTCCCTTGTTCTGCGCCTCCTCCAGCTGCTCGGATGCCGGTTGATGAGAGAGTTGAGGCTCTCGTGGGCCAGCCCGGATTTCGTTTCACGATCCCGGATCGTGATTATGATGAGTGGTATCTGTTGTTCGGCCAGGGGCCTCTGCTTCCTTCGCTTTATGTTCCAGGTGGCCGTCGCAGGTATGCTGGAGGTTTAGTGACTGCTCCTTTGATGGATCTTTATCGTCGGGAGCGGGACGCGAGGAGGGACGATGATGATTATGTTAGCGACTTGTAGCCTGCTTGGGTGCTCTGCTTTGTATGGCCTTGTACTTTTGCTTTTATCCTTTTTTGTATCAAGCTCTTTTGAATGAATATATAATCTTCGACTTGTCTCAAACTCTTTGATGATGTCTGGACTCTTTGACTTTTGACTTGTTCCTTCATGATTTGAGACTTCTTAGCTGCATGGACGATGACTTGAACGGTTCGGATTGCTTGTTTAGGCCTTGTGGGCCCACTTGATGATTAGATCTTGGATTTTGGCCCTTCTTTTGATGATCAGCCCTTTGATCTTGTTGTTTGGTGGCTCATGTAGGTCCCTCAATGGTTTAGATCATGATGATCTGATCTTTGAATGGCTTGGATTGCTTGTGGCCCCCACTTGATCACCTTTCCTTCTCTTTGACTTGATCAGCCATGCTCTGGCCGCATTGCTTCGTGATTGGACCGGTGGGGCACCTTTTATATGATCTTGATCAGCCTCAGTCAAAATCTGGAGTGGACCGGAGCCTTGGGCGGCCCATGGAGCGCCATCTGCTGACGTGGACTGTCAGCCTCACCTACCAAGAACCCTGGAGCCAATCCCGCGGAGAGAGAGGATCTGCGTCCGTACGGGCGGCCTAAGGCAGGCCGCCCAGGACTCGCCTCTTGAGCGGCCTGGGTTGGCTCGGGTTCGGACATTCTTCTTTGTCCACTGTCCCTATCTCCACCTGCTTTGCACTGGCGAGTTTGATTCCAGCCATGAATATTCTTCTTGTCTCCTCTTCCCTCATCATCTTGTCTTCATCTTGCTTTGTCCTTTCTTGGGCCATGGATGGTGATGATTTAGGGACTGTGGGGGCTGCCCATGGTGGGTCCCACACTCCAGATTTTCAACTGAGCTTTGATAATGGGGAGATACCTTTAATGGATGGGGTAGATGGGGCATTAAGAGGGGGCATTGATGAAGATTTAAGCTTGGTGGTTGGTGGAGCTTTGAATGGCCCCATTAATGGTGGGATGGCTGGAATTTCGGATTTGAATGGGCCCTTCATTGTGGGAGAAATGAATGGTATGGATAGGATGATGGGATGGGACATAGGTGAGGCTATGCATCCCTTGAATGTGGGCCACATGGATGAGGTGATGGATGGTGGTGATGGGACCACAAAGGACATAGATGGGCTGATCTCATGCTTGGATGGGATGGATGGTTCAGATGATACCTTTGACGGTTTGGATGCTCTGGATGAGGGCCGAGATGTGCGATATACTTGCTTGGGTGGACTTGATGTGGTCATTGATGATGTCCCCCTGATGATGGACGGTGTGGGTGCCTCGATGATCCCTTTGATCGGCCAGGATGATGATTGGATTCATGATTTCTTGTTGGAGGGAGCCGCAGGTCCAGATCTGACCGTTGATTCTTCGATCGGGGTTGCCGGGACCCTTCTGGATGGTTTAGATGCTTTCTTTGACGGTCAGATTGGTCAGGATGCCACGATGTGCGGTGTGATCTTTACTGGTAGCCCTTTTGATGGAGGGTATCGCCCTTCTTTTGATCGTCGGTCTTTTGCGCACTCTGTTCATGAGGTGGGCGAGTCTTCCCATGCGGCTGAGGTTATGACAGTTTCAGATAGTGATGCGACTATATCAGACATAGCCGTTACTGAGGGCAGGTCAGGGGCTGTCGAGTCTGCAGAGGTTCCAGCTTTTCCTTCTCCTTCGCCCGTTGACCTTCCGATCCTTGATGAGTCATCATTGATTTCTAGGCCTTTTGTGCTGGAGGGGGTACCAGTGAGGACTTGTCAGTTGCTTCCTCGTTCTTCCTGCTCGTCAAGACTGCTTGCTTGGCTTGATAGTTTGTCAGCTTATGAGATTCGGGATTTGGAGTCCTATGGCTTCGGCAGTCTGATCCATATGGCCAGAGTTGATATTGACTGGAGGATGCTCGGAGCTGCATTGATTGATTGGGTTCCTTCGTTGAACTTGTTTGCGTTCAACGATATGGAGATGGGGCCTTCTTTGGAGGAGCTTGTACGCTTGACAGGCCTGCCCTGGGATTATGCTCAGTGTTTTTCGCCGAAGACATCGCCGAAGACTGCCACACCGCAGAACTGGTTCGGGATCCCCTATCTTGTTCGGCCTGCAGCCGGTGGCCAGGATGCTGTAGTGTTCTCCTTGAACTTGCTGTATGATCTTTTTTCGGGTCCTCGGGGTGTGGCTAGTTCTACCTTTGCTCGGAACGCACTGATGTTTTGCTTGATAGCTGAGGTGCTGTTCTCAGGATGGCGCAGGTCCCAGACTCCTTTGCTTTTTGAGGTGATGAGCCGAGCTATTCGTAGGCAGGGGATCATTTCTCTTATCTTGGCCGAGCTGTGTAATGGGCTGACTGACTGTGCCCTGGGCCGCACTCGTGTCCTTCGCGGCTGTTGTGCTTTTCTTCAGGTATCTTTTCTGCACCTTTTTCTTCTTGCTTTGCTAGGAATTGCTCTGCTCTAGCTGAACTTCTTTTCCTTTTTGTGATCAGGTCTGGCTATGGGAGCGTCTTTCGATGAATGTTCCCGTACCTTTTCCTGACACTCATCGCCCAGACCTTATGCGACACATTATGGAGTTTCTTCCTCATACAGCTAGGATGAGCGAGCCCTTGTATCGCAGGATGTTTGCTGAACTTCGTGACTGGAACGTTCGTTGGGAGTCATCTTGGCTTTCACTTCCTCCAGTGCTTTGCGATGCACACCGCCATCCTCTGATGTTGGTAGGCTTTCGATCCTACTTTTCTTACCATCCCATCCGGTTCTTGCGGCAGTTTGGATACGAGCAGGATGTTCCTCTTTTCGCTTTCACGGGTATCGGGCGTCGAGCACTTCCATCCAGATCCTCTGACTTTAGGACCCGAATTGATTGTTCTTGGGCGAGTTAC
Organism: Liriodendron chinense; assembly: GCA_003013855.2. Classification (NCBI taxonomy): domain Eukaryota; kingdom Viridiplantae; phylum Streptophyta; class Magnoliopsida; order Magnoliales; family Magnoliaceae; genus Liriodendron; species Liriodendron chinense. The sequence continues at coordinate 561,890 of ML058499.1, forward strand.
TTGACTGCTGATTTGCTGGGTTTTGAGCTGCGGACTTTTTCGATGGCGACCGCCCCATATCAGTACTGGGTTGCTGAGCAGTCTTTGTATCGACGTATCCCTTGCTGGCACCAGACTGCTGATGAGGATGAGCAGGATATCCTTGGAGATGCTGGCTCTTCATCTGGTTCATATGAACCTTTTGAGGAGCGCCCTTTCATTGATCCTTGCTTCCTTTTGGCCACTCATGGCCATCTGCTGTCTGAGATCTCTGCACTTCGGTATCATTGTGAGATGATGTCGAGGAGATTGGCTGCCGATCAGAGGTTGTCTGATGAGGAGACAGCGATCCGTACCCTTGAGCGCGATGAGGCGCATTACCTGCGTATGGAGGTGAGCAGGTTGAGAGCGAGGCTATCCTTTTATGAGTCAGAGGACTCACCTGATGTGGCCCAGGAGGAGGGTAGAGATTGATTGTGTTGGCCACCTGCACATTCTTTTTTTGCATATATGATTGATGCTGATGAATTTTTTTGTATTTTTGAAAAAAAGATGATATGATATGTGTAAGAGAAATATGATGCTTTTAGTGAAAAAAGAAGAAGACTTTTTGAGAATCTATTGTGCCATGAGTTGTCTTGTGAGTGTGTCTGGATTTTGTGTCGGGATATAGGAATCAGAACTGGGGCTCGGCCAATGCTTTGACCGATGTCTCGGGATTAACTTGCATGATCCTTTGGTTCCCTTAGAGGTGTAGGCAATGGAAACTGTTGCTTCTTGAGATTGTCAGAGTTTGTAGAGCTTTTCGCTCCTGACTGCACTTCTTCTTGTTCTTGAACTGTAACTGCTTGAACCGATCTGGACCGTCTGATTTCTTGGTACCTGCACTTTTATTTTTTCTTTTTTTTTTATTTGAGCCATTTTTGCCTGTAGCGCTCTTTCGAGTTTTCACTACAGCCGGCCTTTTCCCGTCATTTTTGCCCGTGGCGCCCTTTCAGATTTTCACCACGTCCCGGGTGTTTGATCTTGCCTGCCCCTTGGCAGCTATGCTGTTTTTACCCTCGGCGCCCTTTCGGGTTTTCACCAAGTCCGCTGTATGCCCACTGTTTTTACTCGGAGCGCCCTTTCGGGTTTTCACTCCGCCCTCTTTGTTTAGGCACACATTTTCTTTTTTCTTTTTTTTTTGTTTTTTTTTTCTGGATCTTTGGATAACTGTGGCGGCTAGAGGTCGGGAATCCGTCGTTGCCGGCCGATGGCAGTCTTTCAGCCCTTATCCTGAGCTACGATAATAGAGTTGTCAGTCTTTGCTAAAGACCCCTCTGAGATGAATGGATGGATGACTGTGTTTCTTCTTGGACTGATTTTTTTTCTCTTGGGTGCCTTGCTTTGGCTTCCCTTTTCTTTCTCTTTTCTTCTTTTTTTTTTGTATTCTTTTTCTCTTCTTTTTTTTTGTCTTTTCCTTTTGAATCCCTTTTTTTTGTATTTTTCTCTTTTTGAATCCCCTTATTTGAAACACTTGTTGGTGGACGAAAATGATTTCTCAGAGATCTTAGCTTCGACCTCTTGACTTCAGCTCTATTAAAGTAACCTTGATAAGGTCAGAATAACTTACCCGTGAAAGATCTTCACGTTGTCGGCGTTGGTTGGCTCAGGAAGATCCACCCCTCTCATGGTGGTGAGTCTAAGGGCGCCTCCGGGAAGTACTTCTCTGATGATCAGTGGCCCGTCCCACGAGGGTTTGAACTTTCCTTTGGGATCTGGAAGGTGCGACAGTTGAATCTTCTTCATGACCATGTCGCCTACCTTGAAACTTCTTTTTCGGACTCTCTTGTTGTAAGCCCGAGCGATCCTTTTTTTATAGCACTGTGAATGACTTAGTGCACGCATGCGCTTTTCATCTGCTAGCTGCAACTGATCGAACCTGGCCCGTTGCCATTCTCCTTCTTCGATTCCGCTTTCGAGTAACACTCGTAGTGATGGTATTTCCACCTCGACTGGCAAAACTGCCTCCATTCCATAGGTAAGCTCGAAAGGAGTAATGCCCGTAGCAGACCGTACAGACGTTCGATAGGCCCAAAGTGCATATGGGAGCATATCTGACCAATCTCGATAGGTCACGACCATCTTCTCGAGTATCCTGACGATTGTCTTATTTGCGGCTTCTACCCCACCATTCATTTGGGGATGGTAGGGGCTTGATCGATGACGTTGGATCTTGAATTTGCTGAGGAAGTTATCCATCTTCTTGTTGACGAACGGGGTCCCATTATCTGTGATGATAGCATTGGGGATTCCATACCGGCATATGATGTTGTTCTTCATGAATTTGATCACTTGAGATGCTGCAATCGTGGTGTAGGAGGCTGCCTCTACCCACTTGGTGAAGTAGTCGACTGCCACCAGTATGTACTCATGACCATTTGATGCTTTGGGGCTGATCTTGCCGATGATGTCGAGCCCCCACATGGAGAAGGGCCAGTGGGTGGTCAGGTTGTATAACTCTGATGATGGGGCATGGATTTGATTCGCATGCTCCTGACACTTAAAGCATTTTCTGACGTGCTGGCAATAGTCTGTCTCCATGGTGAGCCAATAGTAGCCAAGTCGCAGAATCTTCTTTGCCATCATGTGCCCGTTCATGTGTGGGCCACAGATTCCTTCGTGTATTTCTTTCATCATCTTTGCAGCTTCTGTTTCATCGACGCATCGAAGGAGGATGTGATTATAAGATCGCTTGTAAAGAACTTCGTCACTGATGGTGAACTGGCCGGCCAAACGCTGGATGGTTCGGCGATCTGTTGCTGTTGCTGACTTTGGATACTCCTGGGTTTCGAGATATTGCTTGATGTCGGCATACCAGGGTTTGTCAGGGACAGCTTCGGCTTCTTCTATTTGCAGGCAAAAGGCAGGTTCTTCTTGAACTTCAACTGTGAGCTCCCATTCTGAAGCTCCTTTTGGTATCTCGAGCATTGATGCAAGTGTGGCGAGAGCATCTGCAAACTGGTTCTTGGCTCTGGGCATGTATGAGAAGGTGATTTCCTTGAATTCCTCGATTAGATTGTCAAGATACACATGATATGGTATCAACTTCTCATCCTTGGTTTTCCATTCGCCATTGGTCTGATTGATGATAAGCTGTGAGTCTCCAAATACTCGTAGCTTCTTGATGCCCAAGATTATGGCTTCCCTTAAGCCAGCGATGCATGCTTCGTACTCTGCCATGTTGTTGGTGCACTCGAATGCGATGCGCCTCGAGATAGGAATAGGGACATCATCTGGAGAGTAGAGGATTGCTCCAATACCACTCCCTTTAGAATTTGCTGCGCCGTCGAAGAATAACGTCCACTCACCTTTTTTCTTTTCTTCTTCTTCAATAAGCAAGAGATCTTCATCGGGGAAGAACGTCTTGAGCAGTTGATAATCCAAGAGTGAGTGAGCGGCAAGATGATCGGTGAGGGCCTGCCCCTTGATTGCCTTCTGAGTGACATAGGTGATGTCAAACTCAGACAGGAGTAGCTGCCATTTAGCTATCCTTCCAGTGAGTGCCGGCTTCTCGAACAGGTACTTGAGCGGATCCATGTGAGCGAGGAGGAGAATAGGGAATGCAATCATGTATTGACGGAGTCGCTGAGTTGCCCAGACTAGGGCGAGGCAAGTCTTCTCGATCGGGGAATACCTGGTCTTGTAGTCGGTGAACTTTCAGCTCAAATAGTATATTGCTTGTTCCTTCTTTCCGGTCTCGTCGTGCTGGCCGAGGACACAGCCAATGGCTTCTGCTGCTACCGAGATGTATAACAATAGTGGTCATCCAGGAGTGGGAGGCACTAGGACTGGAGGATTCATGAGATATTTCTTGATGCGGTCGAAGGCGACTTGGCAATCATCATTCCATTCTTTTGGAACATTCTTCCGGAGGAGCTTGAAAATAGGTTCACAAATAGGTGTGAGCTGTGCGATGAAGCGACTGATGTATTGAATTCTGCCGAGGAAGCCACGGATTTCTTTCTCTGTTCTGGGAGGGGGCATCTCGATGATTGCTCTGGTTTTGGTCTCGTCGACCCTGATGCCATCCTCACTCACCATAAAGCCGAGGAGTTTGCCTCCCATTGCACCGAAGACACATTTCTGAGGGTTGAGGCGGAGCTTGTACTTTTCTAATCTGTTGAATAACTTCTTTAGATCTTCAAAGTGTCCTTCAATTGTGCGAGATTTGACGATCATGTCGTCCACATATACTTCAAGCTCTTTGTTCATCATGTCATGGAATAATGCTGTCATTGCTCGCTGATATGTTGCTCCTGCGTTCTTCAGACCGAACGGCATCACCCTGTAACAGAAGGTTCCCCAGGGAGTGATGAACGATGTCTTCTCATGATCTTCGACGGCCATCTTGATCTGATTGTAACCTGAGAACCCATCCATGAATGAGAAGATCTTGTATCCAGCAGTGTTGTCGACCAGAGTGTCGATATGTGGCAAAGGGAAGTCATCTTTAGGACTGGCTTTGTTGAGATCTCGGAAGTCGATGCACATTCGAACCTTGCCGTCCTTCTTTGGTACTGGCACGATGTTGGCGAGCCATTCAGGGTAGTTGGAGACTACCAAGAATCCCACGTTGTACTGCTTGATGACTTCATCTCGGACTTTCAGAGCCCATTCTGGCTTCATTCTTCGAAGTTTCTACTTCACTGGCTTCATATCTGCCTTGGTTGGCAGATGGTGTACAACGAGCTCTTCATCGAGCCCCCGGCATGTCTTCATATGAGAACGTGAAGTTGGACAATCTTGGAGCTAGGAACTCTATCATTTTCTGTTTCATCTCAGGTGGCAACGATTTTCCAATGCATACTTCCCTAGGGATCTCAGGCGTCCCCAAGTTTACTATCTCGAAATCATCTGCTACAACATTGGCTTTAGATTCGAACTTTTTGAGGAGATCCTCTAGTTCGGGAGCCGGATCATCATCTTCCTCATCCCGAGCTTCGTCCAAACCCATGAGCTCGAAGTCTAATTCGATGTCGAAATCATATGATTCGACTTCAAACTCATGCGACTCTTTAGACAAACTTGACACACTATTGAATGCAGGAAAAGAAATATTTTTTGGTTTTTGAGATTTTTCTGAAATTGAAATGCTAGATGTTTTTGGCTTTTGAAAGTTTTTTATTTTTTTGGATTTTCGAAATTCGTGGGACTTTGAACAAGCAGGCATTGCAGACCATGATTGAGCCCAACTTGTTCCAAAGTTCCGGTCGCTGCTTAAACAGGCATTTTTTTTTTGAAGCCAGAGCCCTCAAATGGCTCTTTGGATGATTCAAAAGTTAGGGGAACGGATGACCATTCAGGACCCCGCACTTCCTCCCCTGAAGAGGTGGGGGTTGATGATTTGGGCGAAGAGTCATGGTCTGGCCCAATGACCATGACTTCTTGCTGGTCGGGTTCGAGATCTGAGTCGCACTCAGTCCCTCCCGGGTCACTTACTTCGCATTGCAGTTCGTCTGGTTCTACAGCTAGACACAAGTTTGGAATTTGGACATCAGACCAATCTAGGGCTGGCCACTTCCCTTTCTTGGTCCAATGGATGGGCTGCTTCTGCCCCTGGCTGATGATTGAAGAAGTTGACTTTGCAGAGATGGGCAAGTCGTGCCCCTTGCTAATTGGTGCTGAGATGGGCAAGTCGTGCCCCTTGCTGATTGAAGTGGGCAGGTTGTGCCCCTGGTTGATTGATGCTGACGTGGGCAGGTTGTGCCCCTGGTTGGGAGCAGGTATCAAAATAACCTGGTCCTGAAGCTGTTGTATTTGACTTCCTTCTTCGTCTTCATCATCTCCTTCTTCATCTGGAGGCTTAGATGGTTCGAGAATCTGATCCCATCGAATGGGGGGCCACGTGGCCCAAACTAGGCTCATCGGGAGGCCTTTGTGTGGTGCAGTCGGTTGATTCCCTCCTGGATCTTTGCAAGGTTCTCCTAGCTTGACGAACTGGATGGGTGAGCACCGAAATTTCTTCCTCCTTTTGTCCATGAAGGTTGCCCTGTATCCGAGTCTCCATTTGCGTTGGTTATATACCAGCGGTACCTTTCTGGACTTGAAGTGATTATTCATTCGGTATTTGAGGCTCAGACGCTCTGCCGGTGAAAAGACACGGTCCACCCTTATCGGTTCTGGATTAGCGATAGAGTTCACAGTCTCGAATTCGAAACTGTGAAACGGGATGTCTTCTTCAGAGTGCTGGATATTGATGACCGGGATGTCTGGTTCAGTGGCAGCAGCATTGAAAGGAATGATGAGCTCCTTCTCTGCATGGATAGAGATCACTTGATTTCCACAGATATACTTCACTCGTTGATGCAGGGTTGATGGCACAGCTCCAACCTTGTGCAGCCACGGTCGTCCGAGCAACATGTTGAAAGAGGCTGATATATCCAGGATTTGGAATGTGATGGTGGAGACTTCTGGACCTATCTGTACCTCCATGTCGACCTCCCCTTCCACTGATCGGCGGGTGTTGTCGAATGCTCTGACGCATATGGTGCTGGGTCGGAATGAAGAAGGACTGATTCCCAGACGTTCTGCAGTGTTGAGTGGGCAGACATTTAAGCTTGAGCCATTATCGATAAGGACCAGCGGAACACAGAGGTCTTTGTATCGTAAGGCTATGTTGAGGGATCGCCCGTGATCACGTCCTTCTGGTGGCAACTCGTTATCTGTGAAGGTGATGGCGCGCGGAGCCAGGAGTTGTCAAATCATCAAAGCTATCATTTCTGGTGCCGTATCAGAGGAGACGTGAGCATCGTTCAAGGTCTTGGCAAACATTTCTCGGTGTATGCGAGATGTACAGAGTAACTCCCATACTGAGATTTGTGCAGGGATTGACTTGAGCTGATTCGCCACATCGTATGCGGCTTCATTTTTGTTGCCGAGGCCTGAAAGGGCGCCTTTGGGATCTCCTCTGTTCTGATTATCTCTTCAGATGCAACGCCCATTGGGATTCATGTTCCCCACTTCCGCACATTCTGGATAGTGCCATGGAACCTCTTTGTAATTTTCCTCCCTTTTGCCTTCTAGGACCACCGGTTCTTGCAACGGTGCTAGTGTGGGTACCAGATCTTCCTCGTATGGAGCTTTTGCCTTGAGAACTACATTGTTGCCTGTGCTGAAGGGGTAGTATCGAGGCTTGTCTTCATAGACCACATAAGGTCGCGGTCCTGATTGTTCCTGGGACAGGAGGCTCCCATGGAATGAATACTGGTCCTCTTGATATGGCAGGAGGTTTCTCTGTTCGTCCCAGCTGCCGTAGTGTGATTGACATGCCTCCGGAATTTTCCCATTGCAATATGACTGGCTCAACTGGAAGAGCTCCTTCCAAGACAACGGGCTCTTGCTGCTGATGAGTATAATCCTTCCATTGCGGATTGGATTGTTCTGGAGTTGCCCCTTGCAAGATGACAGGTTCGTATGTGGGCTCAATGTATGATTGTGCTCCTTCCAGGACGACTGGTTCCCAGCTTGAATGGTTGTAAGGTGCCCCTTGAACAACTGGTATATCATATGGAGGTGCTCCTTCGAGTACTACTGGCTCGGAGATTGAAGGAAGAAAGGGACCTGCCCCTTGCAAGATTGGAGGAGGATTTGTCGGCCCATAGGTGTAGGCATGAATGGATTGGATGGGGGAGAAGAAGCGATCGAGGCGTTCTTCTTCTTCTATACTGTTGACGGTGGGACCTCGAGATGAACTGGGGTCCGTCTGATGTTGAGGCAGAGGATTCTGAAGAATGTTGGTGGAAGCTGCTGCATGAGTTCCAGGGACTGAGATGACAATCTTGCGGTCATTAATCAGATCTTGTATGGCGTTCTTCAAAGTGAAGCATCGATCAGTGGCGTGGCCACGCCCTTGATGGTAGGCACAATACTCATTTTCTCGGTAATTCGGTGTCAGAGGATGAGGAGGGGGCCTAGGTGCCATTAGAGTAAGTAATTGCTTCTGCACCAGAGTAGCCATGACTTGACTGAGTGGTTGAGAGAGGGGAGTAAATTTCCTAGACTCCCTGTAGTTTTGCCTATTTTGATATGAGTATTGACCGTTTCCTCTGAACTGCTATTGTTGTCGAGGTGGTTGTGGCTGAGGATTCGGTTGTGGCTGATACCGTTGAGGCTGATGCTGAACTTGATTCTGCTGATACTGTTGACGTCCCTGTGGGGGAGCATGTTGATTTCCTTGAGCAGTGGTGTTGATGTTGTTTACCTCTGTTGGGCGGGGAGGAGAACCACTGCGGTTTCCATTCCCGTGCCCGATAGGTCTTCCCTCCACTCTGTTCCTTTTGACTGGAGTGGCTTGATGAGGCCATGGGGAGATTGTCCCGGCACGGATTCCTGCTTCGACTTGCTCTCCAGCACGGATCAATTGTGAGAAATTTGCATATGGATGCGAGATGAGATATCCGGATATGCCTGGATATGTTGAATGAACAATCATGGAGATTTGTTCTTCGTCGTCGATAGGTGTCTGCATTCTGGCTGCCATAGCTCGCCAACGCCCCACATAAGCTGATAGTGTTTCATCACTCCTTTGCCTGAGATCTGCGAGATCGGCTCTTCTGGGTGCCATGTTGAGATTGTATGCAAATCTGTCGACGAAAGCCTGGGAAAGTTGTTCCCAAGTTCGGATGCGATGACAATCCAAAGAGGTGTACCAATCTAGGGCATCGCCCTTCAGAGATTTTTGGAACAAACGAATGAGGGCCCCTTCATTTCCTAAGATTTCACTCAGTTCTCCACAGAAGGCCTTGAGATGTGCCGTGGGACAACCGCTGCCGTCGTATCTTTTGAATTTTGGAACCTCAAAGTTTTGAGGTACTTGAGCATCTGGAAAAGGACACAAGTCTCTGAACTTGGTCGAAGGTAGATCGATTCCTTGCTGTCGCTGAAGCTGATTTTGCAAGATCTGGAACTGCTCCCGCAACTCGTCCAGTCCTGAATGATCTGTTCGAGCGACTGGTGCCTCTTGGAGTAAGGCACGTTCTTCTTCGGCATAGTGGTCGATGTCTTCGACCCTATGGGCTTGCTGAAAAGCAACCGCAGGTTGCTGAAATTGGTTTGATGATTGAACTGGATTCTGATGAACTTGTGCTTGAAATGATGGTAACTGAACTGGAGATTGTGCTGAAGGAACTTGCTGGAAATTAACTGGAGATTGCTGAATTGAAGATTGCTGGAAATTAACTTGATTTTGCTGAATTGAAGATTGCTGGAAATTAACTGGATTTTGCTGAATTGAAGATTTCTGGAAATTAACTGGAATCCCATCGGCGGGGATGTGCTGGAATTGAAAAGTGCTTCTGTTTGCAGGAGGCTGAGATGTTGGGAAGTGACCCCCTTGTTGGGTATTCGCCACTGTCCGCTGATTGACGTGGGCTTGACACTGACCCCCATTGTGGGCATTCGCCAGTGCTGTCCCTGTTGCTGGAGATTGAATTGAAATCCCATCGGCGGGGATGTGCTGAAATTGAAAAGGTGTCCCATCGGCGGGGACGTGCTGAGATCTACTGAGATTGTTGTTTGCAAGATTGACTGGAAGCTGACTGGATGTTCCTACAACGGAAGTGCTCTGAGATGGCCTTGTCGTCGCAGGAAGATATTGAGAAGGATGCCCCATAGCGAAGGGCTGAGATGGCTGCTGTCGGTAGTCTTGGGCAGACTCTGATGGTTGTGCTTGATTTGAACTAGAGGCCGGAAGGACCCGGCGTGGCTGCTGAGATTGCTGAACTGGGCCAACTTGATTGTTGGCTGCTGCGGTGGCTTGTGCTTGCATGAATTGCAAGAGCATTTCTTGCATTGCTCTCACTCCTTGTGCCAATTCTTGTATGATTGGTGTATTATCAATGGGCTGTTGCGCTGGAGGTTGCGCTTCGGTCATCTCAAGAGCAGGAAGGAGATGAGTTTCTTCTTCGTGGTCGGACATGGCTTGTTGAGCCCGAGTGCGGATTATGCTGCGGTATGGAAGTTGTCTCTGCGTACGTTGAGTCCGAGGAGGCGCAATGGTGAGGACTGTACTCTACTCTTTTTGGGTTTTGGTATTTTCTATTTTTTCTGGTTTTGGGATCTTCTATTTTTTTATTTGTTTTGGGTAGAATGCTATGCAGATGAGATTGTATGAGGATTAGTGACTTTCAAGTACGGGAAGGATTCTGTTTTTCAAGTAGGATCACGACTAGTGGGACTAGCATGTTCTCTAGCAGAGTCGCCATTCTGTGGACCCTCGCCGATTTTCCGCGCTCCCACACGACGTTCTTCTCCCTTCCCCTTTCCTTTCGGAAAAGAAGGAGATGAGGATGCGTGAGTGCGAAATCGCCGTTTGTGCCACTGGCTTGCCTCGTTCTCGAGGGCTTCGTTTGGTTGTCGTGTTAAGCTGGATATGTTTAAATGAGTTTATATAAGACCAGAGTCGCCACTAGCCAGTTACTTCGAATCTACAGTCGGCTAGACCCCGTAGAAACGTTAGAGAAGGGAATCCGAAGATTCCTTCCTCTAAAATGACTCCTGTTGATCTGCGGCCAGAGATTCAAGGTAAGGGATCACAGTTACAGGGTGGGAAGAGGTTAAGCACCCCACACACTGCCCGTACCGAAGTACGGTCTCTACTTCACAGAATCGATCGGATACTTGAAAGTCTAGTTTAATCCTCATATATTCTCATGGATGACATGATGCATGAACGCGGGTCTGAACAGTAAGAGTTTCTGATGGGCAGGTTCTAACAACGGGCAAGCCCAGAGCGTACGCTCGAACTGACAGGTGCTTTATGCGAGATGATGCATGCTGTGTGCTTGAATATTCAAAGTGTCTATAGTGATATGTACGTGAATGCAGGTCTGAACAGTAAGAGTTTCTGATGGGCAGGTTCCAACAACGGGCAAGCCCAGAGCATACGCTCGAACTGACAGGTGCTTTATGCGAGATGATGCATGCTGTGTGTTTGAATAATCAAAGTGTTTGCAGTGAAGCAGGGGGGGTTGGAAGAAAAGTAAATGTTGCACTTATGCTAGATGCAAATGAGATGATGCTGGAAAAGAGTAGTTGGGTGGACGGAGGTGTCGCAAGGATTGGCTTTGAGTGGCTGGATCAAGATTTGGATGGCTTGGGAGGCTTGGACCAGTGGTCAGGCTGGGCTGGACCAGGGCTAGACTCTCCTCACTCGGGCTCTCCTTGGTGGAAAAATGGGCTAAGGGGTGGAGAAGGACTCGGACCGCACCCGGACTGGCTGGACTTGAAGGGATGTTGAAATGAGAAGGGGAGGGGGGTATTTATAGCAGCGGAGAGTGGCACTCTTCGTAATTTTTTCCGGGCGGCCTGCTATGGGCCGCCCGTACGGCCGCTCCTCGGTTTCCAGCGAGTACGGTCGCTCCCTCGGGGCTGCTGTTTGACTCGCTGGGTCGACTCAGCGGGTCGACTCGGTGATTTGACTCGACGGGTTGACTCGACGGGTTGACTCGGTGTTTTGACTCGGTGTTTTGACTCGACGGGTTGACTCAGCGGGTTAACTCAGCGGGTTGACTCAGTGAGTTTGACTTTTTTGGAATTTTTTGACTGGCTTTTCTTATGGGGGGTTTTTCAGGGTGATGTTTAGGACTGGGTTGACTGGGTTCAGGCTTGAACTGGGCTATGGAATGGGGCTTACAAGGGTGAGTTTGGCTGAGTTTGGACTTGGGATTTGGGGGTATGGTCCTCCATTCAACCAGCTATCTCTACCAACAGTGTAGCCGAAGGTGGGGTGTCTACAAATACATGTCGAATTTTAGCTCTCCGATCATCCTACAAATGCCCTAATCAGAAATCGGACCATAAGTGGCCCATCTTAACTCGGATCTGTCTAAATTTTCTCATCAATGATTATTTTTGTGTTTCCCACCTACTGGATGGAGCAAATGATCTCGATCCACTTAGAGTGGACCCCACTAGTGAGGGCGGCAGAAATCGCCCGTGTACGTGCACGATATAAAAATAAAAAATAAAAATTTTAAGAAGACGTCTTCTTCTCCACGTCTGCTTTAATAGTGGGCATTGCTGCAGATGATGACGCTCCTTGCCATCCTCCAAGTGGGTCCCACTTCGATGATCCAAACTGTTCAGTAGGTTCGTACGCTACCCGAAGTCAGTCTATCCAGACCTTCCAACCGTTAGTTGATCTTGCAGCCCGCTCCAGACCATCGTTCCTAGTTAAAGAAACTAAGAACCACCATCATCTGAGTTCCTTCTTTGTATGATCATACGGGATCGTCTTATCAAGACTCCTATGGACCACACCATCCATCTTAACGGTTTTAAAACCATCCAAACCCTTTTCAAAGCCAAACCTAAGTCTCCCACTCGAACCGAAAAATCAGATCTGCGTGCGCACCCACCGACTTTGCCAATTATAAAGCTCGTCCGCCCGTTCCCCCTCCCTCAGAGATTACTCAGAGAGAGAGAGAGAGAGATCTTGCTTCGTAAACTCCAATTAAATGAGCTTAATGAGATCCGGAACGATTCGAATTTACAAGAGTCGAATGAAGGCCTTTCATGAAAAACATATCTTTAGAAAGTCATTTGAACCTGAAAAAAGGTACTCTTATACAATTCGTGACTCCATCTTTTTCTGAGCAAATTACGATCTCGATAGACCGGCCCTTGTGTTGTTAAAGAAGTATTTTCTCATGGGACTGTCGAGATAGAGAATCCAGTGAATGGTAATGCTTTTAAAGTTGATGGACAAAGGTTAAAACCGTTTGTGGTTAAATTTTAATTTAGAGGACATGTTCATCCCTCTAGATGATCATGTGTATCAGGATGTTTGATCTCTTAGTTTGATGAAGGTACAGAGTAGTTTAGATTATGTTGTTTTTATTTTAGTTATTTCTTTCATTAGTTTAGTTTGAAGATATAGAAGAACGATTTCGAATTTCTCAAGTACTCTCTTTCTCACTCTCCTTTATTTTGTCATTACTCTAATGTTGTTGCATATTACATATGTTTCATCCATTGGGGACATTGTAAGCTTTAGGTTGGGGGTGAGAGTCCTGCTGAATCTAGTATTTTTGTAACATTTTGAGCAATTTTTCAAAAAAAAAAAATCATTTTTTCTGACTTTAAACACTTTTAGAAGCTTAATTTCTATAGAAATAAGTATGTGAATATGAGAAAATGGAAGTAGTTTTGATTTTGAAAAACATATAGTCCTTCGATTTTGTAGTGTTAAAAGAGTTTCTTTTAATTGTTGATTGATAGGAAGTTTAAATATATATGAGACTAGTTCACAAAAACACAATTTTAAATCCCATTCTTAAGATTTAAACTGAATATTATGTTAATATGGATTAGATGATTATTTAAGAGTGTATAGGAACCAAATTGGGGGAGTTTTCCCATCGCGATTTAAGAGGAAAGGAAAATAAGTGGAATTGAAAAAAAGAGAAGTATTGAAAAAAGAAGAAGAGAAAAACGTGTTATATCGAAAAGGGCTACCTATGACTAACTAGGGGAGGGCTAATCACCTAAGCTGGCAATGAGATTAGTGTGAAAGCCATCGGTGAAAAAAAAAATCAAAGAGTTTAAGTCGAGAAGAAAAGTGAGAATCCCCGTTGAACGATAAGACAAACTCCGGTGAAAAACTTGTGTTGATCTGAACACTCTTGGACATTGATTCTGATTAATTATATAGTAGGAAGTTAATCCTTAAGCATGGAAAGTTATGATGTCACCGAGCACACTAGGTCATAAGTGTTTGAATCTCTTCTACTTATCAATCAAGTAGTTGGAACTCTTTTTAAATATCTGCTTAAACCATTGGAAGATATTTGTTTTCAATCTCTTGTTACTTAAGGCTTTTGAATCTTACACTTACATAACTTGTAGTACATAGAAGTTTAGTTTTCTGAAAGAGGTTTGAGGTTGAGGAATTGAATCATTCTTCACATGTTTTGCTCGGGACTAGTAAAATACTAGTTGGGGGGTGTGTTGAACTCTGAATTGTGCATATTCTAACCCCAATTCATCACACGTTATGCATTGTTTACTGTGTTAAAGAAGGCATTTTATATGTATATTTGCGTTTGTAGGAGAGAAAGAGAGAGAGAGAGAGAGAGAGAGAGAGAGAGAGACCTCATAAATCCAATTTTAAAAGAACTACTTTGAAGCACTCAAAAGAACAGAGGAAGAAGAGACAAAAAGGCGGAGGAAAAAATAAGGAAGAAAGGAAAAGAAGAGAAGAAAAATTAAGAAGAAACAGTCTCTAAGACCGGTCGTCCGATCAGTTAGTGTTCGCTTGCCTCAAGTGTAAGGCTGCGATGTAGTAATAAATCTCGGTAAGACTGAGGTCGATCCACAGGGAATTGGAAAACAAGTTCTAAACTATTCTAGCAACTCACGTTTGCAGTGATTTAAAAGTTCGATTGAGATAAGTATGCTAAACAATAACTTAGGAAAATTCAGTAATTAAGGTACTAAGGCATTCAAGGATCCACTTGTAGTAATCCCATGTCAATCCAATCAATCCAAGCATAGAGCACAATTAGATTTGAAGTCCTATCTCTCATCTAGTTGGAAAATAAAGCTTTGAAGCACATCCAATCCCACTCAAGTTGAACTTCCAAGTTCTAGTCCCATTCAACACATGTAGAATTCGAAATCATAGCCTTCGGAGTAACAGCCATGCCTATGAACTATGGCCTGCTCAAGGGTTACCATAATTCGAATTCAGTCAAGTAAAACATGATAATCTCAGAGAATTGCAAATAATCCATGTCCGGAGCACATGAACTCTCATAAAACATCTAAAACTACCAACTTTAAGAACTAGAACATTCAAAATCCAAACTTGAAATAAAACTACTTGAATTAAACTGAATCAAACATGAAATTGGCTACAAGCTTCACTTCTCAGCCTTAGCTGAGAGATTTTAGCCGAGCATTGTCATACTACAAACTAGAAAACATAGAAAAATCGGAGTTTGGAGGGTTGCAGACGCTCCACGGCGGCTTCCTTCCTCTCCCACGAAGTTCCTTAGCTTCTATGATGCCCTAGGAAGAGACCCTAGGTGTCCTTTTATAGTGGGGAAGCTCTATTACGTCATAATTATCTAGAAATTGTGTATGGATACGCAATGCACAAACAAAATCGAAGCCCAATTTGGAAAGCTGCTGTTTTTGCATGTGGCCGACCGGTCGGACTGGGCTGGCTGACCGGTCTTGACCGGTCGGTGTAGACTATTAAACGTCCAGCGTGCACAGGAGACGGATCCGATCTGTTCGCTGACCGGTCTTGACTGGTCGGGCCACTTTGAACTTGGTCCAGGGAGTTTAGCAGAGGGGATGACCTGTTGGCTGACCAGGTCTTCACCGGTTGGACCAACTGGTCCTTTGTCCAGCAGTGCCCTGAGGGTAGTCGACAGGTCAGCCGACCGGTCAGGACCGGTCGGCCCTTGATCATTTTCTTCTTTTTCTTCTTTTCTTTCTTCTCTTTTCTCCCTCTTTCTTCTTCCTTCTTTGGTCCACCTTGGGCCTTCATTCAAAGGGTCCTAAATGCATTCTTTTTTGTCTCCAATTGGGTGAAGTTCGCTCTCGTTCCTATGATCACAAAACATGCATTAGATGGGTCTTTTAAACATGAAAACCATGCATATAATGTGATGTATTGGGTTATGCAATGTATAAATTGGAGGTTCAATAGTCAGCCATTGTAAGGACCAGTTGTTTAATCGGTCAGAAATTCAAGAGCCATGAGCTGCACTCGCCGAAAAGTTTTGGACTGCCCTAAACTGGTCGTTCGACCAGTCATCCACAGTCCAGGACCAATCGTCTAACCGGTCGAAAATTTAAACAAGGGGGTGTTTTGAGTTCAGACCTTCCTGGACTGTTTTCGTCCATTTACGATCGGTCGCCGGACTGGTCAACCATAAAGATTAGGAAGTCCAGATTCTGTTAAGTCTTTTGATGTTTCAGCCAAGATCGATCGACCAGGGGGCTCAGATCGGTCGACCACCAATTCCAACTTGCACAAGGGTTACGCATTCTCTCGAAGATTCCAAGGCAGTGACGGATTTTTGCTATAAAAGGACACCTCCACATCCTTCCTAATGAATCCTATAAGAGTCTTAGAAGTGCTAGAGATGGAGAGACTTGAAGTGGAGCTTCTACAATTCCAAGTTCTTCTAGTTTGTTATAGTTTTGATGGTTTTTCTAGTTTTTCTTTTGTTTTTTAGTTTAATCATATTAATGGTTGACTAGAACCTCCTAGCTAGAGCTAAAAGGTGAAGTTTATAGTTAATTTTAATGTTTAATTCGTTCATACAAGTACTCTAAGCTTTTGTTTTAGATTTTTCAATTTTTAGTTTGAATAAAGTTGATTTTTTTTAGACAATTCTAAGAGCTTGTGTGCCAAATACTTGAGTTACTTAAGAGTTCTGAGATACATTATTATGGTTTTATGATATTTGAATTATGAAAACCCTAGATCCGCCATGGTCTAAGGATATGGTTGATGTTTCGAAGTGTCACTAGTTCAAGTTCTCCATGCTTGAAGTAGAACTAAAAGTTGAAGTTCCATATTGAGTTTGGGTTGTTTATGTGCTTCTGAATGCTATATCTTCCAATTTGATAGAGATAGGACTTTGATTCTAATTATGATTGTTCTTGGTGGATGAATTAACATTAAGATTACTACAAGTGGATCCTTGGTGCTCTAGTTACTTTAAATTCTGAGATTTTTCTTATTTGAATTCTTGTTTATGCTTTTTTTTTTTTTTTAATTTCTGATAATCCTAGTCTAGTTGTTAGAACGATTGAAATTGAGTTAGTTATATAATCCCTAAGGACGATCTCAGTCTCATGATCGATTATTACTACATCGCAACCTTGCACTTGGGGCTGATGAACAGAGAGAGAGAGAGAGAGAGAGAGAGAGAGAACAATTATGTAAAGGGAAAGTGAAGCATTATAAGGTTTATATAGCAGCATAACATTATTTTCACTGCTATATGATGTTTACAACAACGGAAGTAAATTTTCACCTATAAAGAATCTAATACAGAAAAAAGAACGGCGAAGGGATGGGAAATGAATTAATGATGGGAATACAAAAAGATTAAGCGGTGGATTCTATAATCTACCACTATATGGGTCGAATACAACAGAAAATAATAGGCAAGAATGATGGCTATGACGAGAGGAAAGGTTAAAACATATAGTAGTGGATAATGTAACCTGCTTCTATAAGGTTAGATATAACGACGAATTATTAAATCCACTGTTATATGTTTGAGAAAAATACATTTAATTGTGAAAATAAAATACACCGCTAAACGGTCAGATAAAATCACAGATTATTGAATTCATCGTTATATGTTTGTAACCTATAGCGGCAAATAATGTAATCCGCACTATATGGCATATATAGTGGCGGATACTTTAATCCGCTGCGAAAAAAGAAGGCATGAATGGTGGGGATGGTGGGAATAAGGTGTGTAACGACAGAAGTAAAAATTCCGCTGCTATAAATTCCTTATGGCGGTAGATTTTTATTTCCACCGCTAAAATATGCCCCTATATTCCCTACATCTTATAGTGAGATTCACTTCATTGAGAACAACATTACCTGTAAATTCAACATGAAGTTTTTAAGAGCTACTTAGTCAGATGCAAGTGGTGCATTTTTATAGGAAGTTGGCCTTTATAGGAGTACGCCTTAAAGTAGGAATTGACCATAAAAGAGTCATTCAATGCCCTTACATCAATACAACTACTTCGGAAGGCCAAATTTCATAATAAAAATGAATTGATTCGCCTATAGATGAAATAACCTTGAACCACACTAGCTTGACTGGGGCTTGCCTGCTACTAAACGGGCATCATGTGCGGAATAATGTGCGTGTGAGACCCACCCGGTCCATTAGGTGCATTGCCTCACGCATTGGAACCCAAAAATTGGCCAGCTGAAAATTCAGGTAGGCCACACCTTGGGGTAGAGTGGGGGTGGGATGCCCACCATTAGCTGAGAGTAAGGCCTACCACGATTTATTTATGCCATCAGAGATGTTCATATGACATAAATCGCTAGCTAAGATGAATGGACTTCTAAAAATCATTATGTACTAAAATTTAAGTGAGCCACACTACTTATATTAAGGTTTTAGACATGATTTTACATTGTTTCCTGTAGTAAGGTTCACCGAATTTTGGATCAATGTGATGTTCGGAGTGAAGGCCAAAGATTAGGTGGTGAATTTAATGGATGATGTGGATCTCATGCACATGGAGTTATTTTCCCTGTAAAAGCTGCTGGCAATTTGCTAGACCAAGCATAACAAGCCTACGTTTTCCAACCTTTTGGAGGGTTTTGGTCTTGGAACAAGTTGTTGCACCCTTTTCCGCTCCTAGAGGAGCCAATTAGATGGAGATACATGGTGTTATGGAAGGAGTATACAACACGCGTGCAATCCGTTGAGATACGTAGAGCGTACTCTCTAGAATGATAGTTGGTGGCGTTTGATTGAAGCACGTCATCTAGCGGCCGAGTTAAGGTGGCAAGCGGTTATCAAACAAATGCCCAAGGAGGTGAAGGAATTGAAGGGTCATTATAAAATTAAATGGCTATAATAACGGCTGCGCATAGGAACGCATTTAGAGAGTTCTTCGCCTCTAGGAAAGCCTATAAATAAAAGAGCAGATCGAAAGAGCAATGTCTCTCTCACCAACCAAACCAAATCAAATCAAATATAACTTTCAGTTAACCTAGTATAATCTCTACCCCAGCGTAATCCTTAGCATAATCTTACCTTAGGAGTAGCGGTAATTCAATAGCAATAATCCAAGTAGCTGTAATATGAGACTACACTCATACGTTGAACTTAATTATCTTAATACAAATAAGTTCTTTATTCAGAAGGGTGATCCACAAATGATCTATTCAGATGGCTATAAGTATTTCCATTTTGCTTGACCTTGTGTATGTTTGAAAAGTCCTTTCTTGTGGAAGGTAGGGTGTAACCCATTTGAGGAGGACAAACCTCACCCATGATAAGCATATGATCCTGTTAAATCAATCTATTGCTAGTGGCTGAATAGGTGGCTGATCTTCTCATATCTCGTTCATATACGGTCGAATTCAACGTATTCACCTATCTCGACACCTGGGGTTAAAAGTTGTTCGGTTGGAATCAAGCCGCATAATTGGGCTCTAGGACGCCTAAGCACATCACCACACGTGGCCTAGAGTGCACTCAAGAAATAAAAAAAGATCCAACGCACATCACCAATCGTGGCCTAGAGTGCACTCAAGAAATCTAAAAAGGATCCAACGCACATTACCGCACGTGGCTGAGAGTGCACTCAAGAGAAGTCAAAAAAGGATCCAACACAACAGTAATAAAAATTTCTACTTCCCTTCTGAAAAATAATTAAATCATAGACCCTGCCAAACAAGGCATGTGAAAGCTGACATAATATCTTACAATTGCCTAAGCTATCCATGAAAGTGTAGGAGCCTAGGACTGAGTTTGAATGCTGTTAAATGTGGAGCTTTTCTACGCCCACACTCGCCCCCTGCCACGCATGTGAGGTCCAAGGTGTCCATCAAATGTGCCCCACCATGAGATTCCCTTGTCCAAAAATATGGCCTGCCATTTGATCAGTTGAGCTACGGATTATGAAACAAAAGGATGGTCTAAAAAAAAAAATCCAAGTTCTCTATATGGTGGCCTGTTTGAAGAGTGGATTCACCTGATTATTAGGCAGTTAATCTACACAGTGCCACCCAACTGGTGGATGGGTCAAACATATTTGCGGGTTTGCATGATAGGTGGCGTGTAGATAGGCTCTGGGCTTAGCAAAATCTGATAAGTGAAGGTGGTCAGAACCAGATCAGGCCCGAACCCGATCCCGAACGGTTCTTGGCTCTGAGGGATTTTTCTAAGCTCAACCTATCATGGAATGCAAATTCTACATGTTAGTTATTGGCATGTGATAGGTGATTGCCCCCCTCTGACCCTCTCTAGCTATAACAAAGATAGAGAAAATGTATCCTTTTAGTTGCTGATTATCAAATAAATCAGAAAATGTTACCAGATTTATGTTACTTTTATGAATAATTTCTATAATTACTCTTTAATGGCCCCAAGCTGACCCCACTAGAAAAACGGAAGGTCCTTCACAGCAGCCCACCCATGTGGTTGACCAGACCCAATGGATGGGCTTAGCACTTTTGGTCCAAGCCCAGCCCATATAGGCCGAGCTTAATGGACGGGCAGGCCTGCAGTTGACACCCTTCACTTCCAGCCTGTTGGAGGAAAAGGAACCCAACCCAGAGCAAAGTTCATTGGACCAAGGCCTGAGCCTGAATACAGCCAGTACCCAATCCAAGTCTAAACAGGTACTAATAACTAAAAGTACCCTAACAATAGTAATCTATATTAACATTTTAATTAAGTGTTCTTGGGCTGGGCCTGCCCACTGGTTGGGCTCTAGGAGTTAGGCCCAAGACCGATCAATGGAAATAAACGCCCAACACTAACACGGCTCCCAAGCAGACTGGACCACAGCCTGCCTTGGGCTAGCCCAGCATCAAACGGCTAGGATCTTTCAATCTAGGTGACTATTGGGCTGTGGGGCTCACCTGATCAACAATCTGGAAAGCAGGACAATGGCGCTACACGTACCGAATGACCTCCTTGACATCTATGATGACCAGGCTCTAATAGGTAGATTTGGTCCCAAAATGAGTTCTTTGAATCGGCGACTCGGACTGACTCTTCCGTTCTGAGTCAAGTCGAGACTCGGCCGAGTTGGCGGAACCACTCTCTATTCTCAATCCCGATTCACGGTGCTGAATCAGATTGGACTCGACTGAGATTGAGTTAACTAGGACCGAGTCAACTAGAACGGTTCACCATCCTTGCCAAGCAATTTCCACACAATTCGAAACATGTTGACTATAGCATTTCTTTCAAGCACAAAGCCATACATACACACACTACATCAAGACATCTTGATTTATTTACGTAGTATTAAAATAAGTAGAAGGAAGAAGGACACCAATCAATGGCCACCCGCCAACAGGGCCTGCGATCGCCGCTCGTGACGAAAACCATTCCCCTTCGAATCGTCGGCGGACCACACAAAAATCCCATGAAGCTTTCCTTGACTTCTTAGCCTACTACATGCAGTGAAGAAGCCCTGTTCTGGAGACAATCCACCACTCCCGTCACTAATGAAACTCACTAAAACCTTACCACCCCCATAATTAGAGCTTTGGGTATTGAAGTACTCCAAAAATTGCGATACGGTCGTCCCCTTTTCGTACGCGTAGAATTGGAAATTAACATAGTCTATAACATGCCCGTATTTCCTCCAGAAAGCCAAGTAATGGCTTTGAACTGTGGCGTCATCGAAAGGTGCTATCGACGCAAATGAGATGACCCCATTTCGCTTGAGAGTCGTCACGAGCCGTCCGATGCACTCTGCAAATGTGTTGGGGTTGGCCTTGAAGTGTTCATAATCGATGTCAATACCATCCAAACCATATTGTTTGATGATTTTGGTGAGCGACGAAACTGCATTGCCAACCCAAGAGTCTACTGAAGATGGGGTGAAGAAAGCTTTGCTGGACCCCACGCTATCGCCTCCTAGGCTAAGGCCCACCTTCACGTTCGGATGGTTGGCCTTGATCGAATGGACTTGGGAGGGGCTAAGGTTATCAGAGTCCCAGAAGACGTTGAATTTTCCGTTGGTGGGAGAGGGAGAATCAGTGGTGTAGTCAATCGCGAAGGAGAGAAGGAAGTGGAAATCGACGGACGGATTTATGGGGACGTCAGAGAACTTGACGTTTTTGAATTCAGCGCCGATGTATTCACGGAAGAGCTTGGAATTTGTGGCTGCTTGGGATGGTGAGATATTGAAGAGGAGAGCTTGAGAGAGGATGAAAAAGGAAAGGAGAATGGTGGAAGCCATTGCAGAGGAATGTGTTTGTCTTGTGTTTGGAGGGAAATTGAGGTACGGGAGTTGATTTTAGGGAGGAGTGGTGGGAAATTTGGAGGTTTCATGGTCCGTCGCGGTTTTGTCCACACGTGGCAGTTTTGTGTACCTGGTTCATAACATGAAAATCCGATCCGTTCATAACATTGGGTCCACACTTCAGATGACCTCTAACGAAAATCAAGTTCGAACACACGTCGGTGGGCATATTGAAGGTGGACCGTCAGAAAGTTTTCGTGGAGGCATAGCCTGCCTTACGAGCGGGCTGGCTAGATTTGTGTTATGGGCCATTTGCTATGGCGGGGCTCACCTTTACACATGGATCAGATTTCCCACGCGAGTGCCAGGTTGGCACGTGTAGAAATGCGTGTTGGCGATGTTGCAAAAGCTGTGGAGATTGATTGATGGTCCACCACGTGGGCTCGGTCCTAGAAAGTAATGGGCAAGTGGATGTGGCGTTCCCGGGGTCGGTTCATCGAAGTCAATGAATCCCTAACTGTGGGCCCATTGTGACGTATGTGCCTTACATCAGATACATCCATTTTTGACAGCTCAGTTTAGGGCATGATCCAAAAAAATGAAGCAGATCCAATTCCTAGGTGGATCATACCAAAGGAAACAGTCCGATTGAATCCCCACCATTAAAAACTTCACGAGCCACCGGAATATTTATTTTTCGAAAGCAGATTGCGCACGACCCCTGGTCGGACCTTTAACCGTCCGACCAGATCTGTGTAGGGGCTCACCTTGATTTATGTGTTTATCCACACTGTACATTCCTTTTATATGTTCATGCTAGGATGTGGGCCCAAAAACAAGGCAGATCCAACGCCCAAGTTACGTTTACTGTTTGGTGTGGCCCACAAGTGTTGTATCTTTATCTTCTCAGCGTCAAACCTTAAAATGATCTTATAAAATGGATGGACGGAGTGGATTAATGGATACATCACGGTGGACCCCTCCACAGTCCGTCCGGGCGGGGCATGACGCAATCCGCGTAGTACAAACCATACAAATATCAGCTTGATCGAAAACTTTTGTAGCCCATCAAAGCTTTCTAATGTTCGATTACCACTTTTTCTTGTATTATGATCACCCTGACATTTAGATCTACTTTATTTTTGGAATCATTCCCTAAAATGATTTTGCAAAAGGGATGAACGGCGTGGATATAAATCACATAAATCACGGTGGCCCCGCGGTCACCCACCTCACGCCGCCGTTCCACTACAAGAGTCGCTGGGTTTCTATGTTAACTTATAGCGTGGCGTGCGATTACGGCAACCACACATCTCTGCCACTACGAGCATATTACTTGAGCATTCTATCGCTACCGTGGATTATATGGAAACACCATATGGGTGCGGCATAATGAAATAAATCAATGGAATTGGCAGTGTAGCTCTCCGATCACTCTCCGAAAAAAATAAAAAAATAAAAAAATAAAATGGGCAACAGTCGGATATTCAACGTGCAAAAATCATAACGTACAATATTTAGATGAACATGATCCTTCAATTTCTTCGTACTATAGGGCCTTTGGTGTGTGTCCGAACAGATCAATGGTCGTGATCTCTATGAATGTTTCCCAGGTGGACGGTGAAGAAAGCACTTGATAGAACATCTTCGCAGTAGCTTGTGAAAGGGCATTTCTTTACGAGGAAATTGTAGAATAGTACGTTATTGGAGCAACAATGGTTGAAATTCCCTAGAGAATTGATTAATTAAGTAGCGAAAACACCCTTGTAACCATTGCCCTCAAAACTAGATGTCCCACCCACTGAACGGCCCAGATGGTTAATTAGGAAATCGGGAGTTTTGTAAAGTGCACCTTGTTAGTGAACTATGTTAAAGTTCACCGGTGAAAATCGTTGAGCAAGCTTTACAATCTTGACCGTTCAGTTGCTGGGACCCTGTTCAATTGTCCACAGCCCTAAAATCTTACTTAATTGGATGATCCTAACCACCCAATCAGTTCCCTAACTTTTAATTCATCATTACCAATGCAAATAATCTTTTTCTATGCATTGGGAAATAAGGGCCTGAATAGTAGTATTACTTTTTCTAGGTGGCCCATCCAAGGGCGCGAATTAGGTGTTACCCCGGGAACAGCTTAGTGGGTGTTACCCCTACCGTATGGCCCACATAGATGATATTTTTTATATCTACTCCGTCCATCCGTTTATACATCCCATTTTAGGATAATGTGCCAAAAATTATGCAGATCCAAATCTCAAGTGGACCATACCACTGGAAACAGTGTGATTGAGTGCTCCACCATTAAAAATTCCAATGAGCCCTTGGTAAGGTTTTGGTAATGTTTATTTGCAATCCAAGCTCTTGGTAATGTTAATAAGGTCTTGATTAAGGGAAAATATAAATATCAGATTGATCCAAAACTTTTGTAGCCCACAAAACTTTTTTAATGGTTATTAATCACTGTTTCTAGTGGTATGGTCCACCTGAGATTTGGATCTTCTTAAGATTTTGGATCTTGTCCTAAAATGATACGAGAAAACAGATAGACAGCATAGCTACATAGAAAATACATCAAGATGGTCCCCACACGGTAGGGGTAACACCCACTAAGGTGTTACCAGGGTAACATCTAATTCGCTCCCCCCATCCAAGAGGTAAGAGATTTGTTGGATGGTCCAGATTTATGAGCACATGCACGAGGGAGATTAGGGATTAATCACACCCCTCTCTAATTTATATAAATAAACTAATGATGAAGAATATGTGGAAGTGAAGTCTGTAAGACCATATCCATAACACAGACTCACTTCAACGCTCCTTAAGTTGGAGCTAGCATAGATATTTTTCATGCCTAGCTTGAAATATAGTAAAGAAAATTATGTACATGGTAAGGGCTTAGTGAGAATATCTGCAATTTGTGATTTTGATTGAACATAAGTTGTAGTAATCTCCTTAGAAGAAATTTTCTCTTGGATGAAATGTCAACCAACCAACTTTTATATATATGCTTAGTTCTCTCATGAAATATTGGATTACTTGCGATGTGGGATACTGCTTGATTGTCGCAATAAAGCACCATAAGACCACCTAAAAACAATTGAAGCTCCTCCATTACGGAGCCATAACAATTAGCAAATGACATGACCCATGACTATGTACTCAACCTTTGTGTTGGAACGGACCATCATATTCTGCTTCTTATTCAAGCTACCAAGTTCCCCATAACGAAAGTATAGTATCCTAGAGTAGGTCTCTTATCCATGATGAAACCTACCCAATTAGCATCAGCAAATGTCTCTACCTGAGATAAAGATTAGCTTGATATAAGATCCCCTTACTAGGGACTTTTTTCAGGTATTTAAGAATCTTAAGACCCACCTCGCAAAGAGCTCTTCTCGACTAATGCATATATCTACTCACAGTACTGTTGACAGAGAATGCAATATATATCTAGTCGAGTGACTGTAAGACAGATTAGCTTGTCAACTATCCTTCTGTATCTGTCAAGGTCATCAAACAACTCCCCCTAGTGGTCATCTAATAACTTCTCACTCGTCTCCATAGGCATATTGACTGATATACACCCAAACATACATGTCTAGCTCTCTCAGCAAATCAAGAACATACTTTCTCTTATACAGATTAAGCATATACTTTGATCTAGTGACTTTAATGCCCAAGAAATACCGAAGTAGCCCAAGATCCTTAGTCTAAAAATGCTTATAGAGGTGCTTCTTAAGCTCCAAGATGTTAGATGTGTCACTCCTTGTAATGATGATAACATATATAATCATTGCTATCATACCCTTATCACTGTGCTTTATGAAGACTGAGTAATCAATCTTTGATAGAAGTCATAGGTTAACAACACCTTACTAAACTTGCCAAACCAGACTCTTGGAGACTATTGTAAGCCATATATTACTTTTTAAACCTCCCCCCCTCGAGCAATAGATCCAAAAGGCTGCCCCATATAGACTTAGCTAAGTCTTCATGAAGAAATGAATTTTTAACATCCAACTAATAAAGAGGCCGATATGCAATAGAAATCAATTCTCGAACAGAGTTTAGTTTGGCCACAAGGGAAAACGTCTCCTTATAGTCAAGTCCTTAGATCCCTGTATAGCCCTTAACAACCGAGAAGGCTTTTAGTCATTCAATGGATCCATCTAACTGATGCTTTATGATATAAACCCATTAACACCCTACAACCCTTTTTTCAGGAGGCGAATTAGCTAACTCCCCTGTATGAGTCTGGTACATAGCAATCATTCATGCTCTATGGCCTTACACCAACCAGGATGTGCTTATGCATATGATAATTCATGGGCACAAATACATGTGATAGGGGCATAACAGAAGCATGAAAAGATGGACTTAATCAATGATAACAAATAAAGTGAGATATAGTGTCACACCCCGAAATCTGGATTCAGAGTGTGCACCCTTCAGCTCAGTTTATGGGTTATAACTAGTGCACTAAATGAATTTATAATGTTAAACCACTTTAAGAGGCATAAAATAATGAAATCCTAAGTTACCATTTATTTATGACATATTCAACGATAAACTAAGTCCACCCATTTAGGACTTTATTAGATGTCTTCTAATTATTGAAAATAACAAAATAAAACAAAAATAGTCTAAACGTCTTGGTTTAGGGCCGTCACTTCTTCCTCGGTTAAATTAGGCCAATAGTCCTGTAGTTCCTCTAATGGTCCCATTTCATTGTTAGGAACATTCTCTGAAGGTTTAACGTCCACATCATCTGTATATTTTTAATCCACAACGTCAGCTGGAAAGCTCAGTGAGTAACCCAATACGGTTCACATGCATTTCAACTATGCAGGATAAACACATACCATCAAATACATGTAATACATAATTAATGCAAGAATGGGTTTAATATGAAATGATGCATCAAGTGGGCATATATTCAGTCTTCCATTTGCTTCGTTTGGATCCCATCAATCGGCTTCCTCTTCCTTGAGAGCGGACTTCCACATATTAGTGGGCTTCTAGGATGGTCCCTAGGTAATCGGGTACTTAAGTACCTACCGGTCTTCCAGAGTCGAACTCCAGGCACAATAACTCATGAATGCATGCGATAATTCACATCCGTACATTCCATCTATCCTTTTGAGAGGCAACATTTCACAACATTTATTATAAATGGATATTATTTAAATAATATTTAATCAAGCATGAATCAGTCAATATCACATATTATGTCTATCACACAACTTAATTAAAATGACTAGGAAACGTGTTGGGATGTACTCACCTGTTGATAGTGGTGATTACTTTGTTAATTCTGTCACGTCTTGAGTAGAATCGGTCTTGAATTTACAATAAATGTAATTTATATTTATTCATCACCAATCTAGCCTTAAATATACTTATTTTCAATTTGAATTATACTTTATTGAGTTTTGGTTCCCTAATGGACGGTCCAGATTCGATTATTGTGACCCAATTTTCCAAAAGGAATGACCCTTTTACTATTTTTTCTGATGGTACGGCCCACTTGACTGGTGGATCATCCTATACTTGGTCACAAGTTCCCCAATGGTACACTACCAAAGATGGTTAATTACATTTTGCAAAAATCTTGTCGTGGGATATCATAAAATGATCAATTTATAAGAATCCATACCGTACCTCCCTACTGTTTCACTTAGCATGGCCTGCTGGAACTCTGATTGGACTAATTTTTTGTCACAAAACTAATAACTCATTTCTCAAGAGATTGGGTGGATCAGATTTTTCAAAGACTATACAGTGGGGCTCACAAGTTTCCAACCAGTGGACAGGTGTTGTCCCCACTATTTGTCTTGGTATGGCCCACTAGAATATCCTATACGGACCATTTTTTATCCTCAACCAGAAAACTTGTTTATTAAGATATTGGACGGATTAGATTTCTCAAAATGTCTCCAAATGGGTGGACAACAATCCAAAATCGGACTGCCTCAACCATATGTGTTGTTATCATTACTATTTTAAGTGGTGTGGGCCACCTGAGATTCAGATTTACCTGATTTTTGGACCCAAGCTGTAAAACATCATGATACAACATATGGTTAGCTTGGATCCACTGATTTCATCACAATGGGATCCATGAGTGGATCGCTGTCCACACCCAAAATTTCTATCTTTTTATTTTCATTTTTATTTTATAATTTTTTTACTATTAATTTTGTAACACCCGTACCTTAATTAGCCCTCCGTACACCTCTTTTCCGAACTCGGCATACCTGGAACAGTCCAAACCGGCGAGTTCCAATCAGACACCTTATTTTGGTACCGCAACGACCCGAGACTTGTACCTCAACGACCGCGCAGACGCCACGACTCCAACGCCGCGCGGCACGCTCCGATTCGATACCTAGTTTGAAAGATGTGTTCATGTGCGTAGATCGAGGCGGGCCACACTACACATGCATGGTGTGGGCCCCACTTGCACAAATCCCTAGGTTGTCCCATCAATCAATCAATATCCCATCAATCAATCAATATCCCATCAATCCATTAAGCATCAATCAATCAAGTACATCTCTCTCTCCTCACAAGTCAACTTAAGCCCATACCCAAGCAATCCAATCTCATAATTACCCCATCCCCTTGCTATCATCATTCCCATTTCTAATACCACTTATATCCCAAGCTCCCTACAAACAAGTGCCATACGTAGCCATTTTTGAAAGAGAAAGAAAGAGAGAGAAAGAAAGAGAGAGAAAGAGAAAGAGAGAGTAAGAAAAGGAAGAGATTAGTGAGTGAGATTGGAGGGTTAAGAGAGTTCTTGTGGGCTTAGGTGACTAGAGGAGGAGATCTACCACATCGAGCGGTCCGATCGTCTATCCGACCCAATCCAACCGTCCAATTTGAGTGAGTGCTAAGGGGGGCATAAACTCCCCTTTCTTCCTTTTTCCCTTTCATTTTTGGGCCCACAAGTGGGCCATGTTGTGAGACAGCGTGCCCCGCACGCTGCCACGACATGGACCACCTTGTGTGGCTCACCATGATGCTTTATTTTCATTTTTCCTATTCTTTGAAACATAAAGATCTTGATGAAGTATACTACAAGGATTATTTTGATCCAAAGCTAATTGGGCCCACCATAAGGTGGCCCAGCTGATGAATGGAGTGGATCCTACATGTGTGGACCCCACTGATCAAGGCACAACAAAGGAGAAAAAAGAAAAAAAAGAAAAAGAAAATGATGGGAGGCCGCTGGACAGCCAGCGTCCAGAGGACGCTGCTGCCCAGCAGCGCACGCGCGCTGCCCCTTTGAGCGCTGAACGAGGGTCCCCACTCGTGGGGCCCACCTTGATGCATGTATTCGATCCACACCGTCCGTCTGTTTCTCCAGCCCATTTTATTGCTGGACACCAAAAATGAGACTGACCCAGATCTCAGGTGGACCACACCATAGAAAACAGTAGGGATAATGGAACCAACTGTCGGAACTTCTTGGGCCCACCATGACGTTTGTAGACTCTTTCACCCGCCCAATATTGGGCTCATTAGGTCCCCAATGAGCTGGGGAACCTGATGAATGGAGTGGATTACACTCATGTGGGCCCCACTTAAAATAATCAAAAGAAAACAAAAAAAAAGGGGAAAGAAGAGGCACGCTGGTCTCTCTCTCTCTCTCTCTCTCTCTCTCTCTCTGCGTCAGGGACGCTGGAGGATTGGAGTGGGTCCCCATTCGTGGGACCCACCTTGATGATTTTGTTAGATCCACACCGTCCATCTGTTTCCCCGGATCATTTTAGGGCCAGGGCCCAAACTTGAAACAGATCCAAATCTCAAGTGGACCATACTACCTGAAACAGTGGAGATGATGACGTCTATGGTAGAACTTTCTCTGGCCCATCTTGCAGTTTGTAGACCCCGTAACCTGTCCAATATTGGACTCCAAGCGTTCCTCAGGAGCTGGGGAACATGATGAACGGTGGGGATAACACTAATGTGGGCCCCACTTGAAATAAGCATAAGAAATATATATATATATATATATATATATATATATATATATATATATATATATATATATATATATATGCAAAGGAGTCCTGACGCTGGACGGTTCCAGCGTCAGACGCTGCCAGCGTCAGGGACGCTGGACGATTGAAGTGGGGTCCCCACTCGTGGGACCCACCTTGCTGTGTGTGTAAAATCCACACCGTCCATCTATTTCCCTGGACCATTTTAGGGCCAAGGCCCAAACATGAACCAAACCCAAATCTCAAGCGGACCGTGCTACCTGAAACAGTAGAGGTAATGACGTCTAAGGTCAAATTTTCTTTAGCCCATCTGGAATTTTGTAGCCCTTATAAGCTATCCAATGTTGGGCTCGTTGGGTCCCTCATGAGCTGGGGAACCTAATAGATGGAGTGGATCAGCCTTATGTGGGCCCCATTGGACCAAAACCAAAAAGAAAAAAAAAAAAGAAGAAGAAGAAGAAAGAAGGAGAGGCGTTAGCCTCTGACGCTGGGAGTACCCAGTGTCCATGGACGCTGGGCTCCTCAGCCGTCCACCGGTGACCCGCCTCGTGGGACCCACCTTGATGTATTTGTTTTATCCAGCGATCCACCTAATTTCTCAGATCATTTCAGGGCCCACCATTACGATGGTTTTCCATCTGAACCGTCTATCAGGTCACGCAGACCTATATGAATGGAAAACACAGATATCAGCTTGATCCAAAACTCAGTTGGGCCCACCTAGAACATATGTGCTTTATCTCTTCCATCCATAAGTTTTTTCCAGCTCATTTTAGTGGCTGAGCCCAAAAGTTAAGCATATCCAAATGTCAAGTGGGCCATGCCATGGGAAACAGTGGGAATATGAATTCCACCGTTAAAACATTCCCAGGCCCTACAGTTATGTTTATTTATCATCCAACCTGTTCCTAAGATCACATGGATATGGGTGAAGGGAAATCATAAATATCAGCTTTATCCATAACTTCTATGACCCAGGTGGGCCCCACGCTCGTATAGCAGGTGACCCACCCTATGGGTCCTACATGATGTATGTGTCTGATCCAGGCCGTCCTTTCTTGGGCCCACCTATGATCTATATGTTTTATCCATGCAGTATACTATTTTTGTCGGCCTGTTTTGTATGTGCAGGCCCAAGTATGGGGCCGATGTGGTCTCAAGTGGGCTATGCCGCGAAGACCTTTACATTTCCAATGGGGCCCACAGTTCGGGTCCCACTCTCTGTATATATATTGGGTCATTCAAGGCCAACATTACATGATATGTCTGGTAACATGCTAGTATACTTAGCTGGATAGGTCACACTGATAATATGCTTAGTGTAATGAATATCATACCCATTCATTTGTACATACGCATCATATGTATGCCTGACTGTGGACGATGTCGATCATAGCATATGCCTTACAGCTTGAGATACTTAGGGGACCCGTATGAGATAGGGTCACCCTACATGATCGCGCGGTATGCGCAGGTTTGGTGCATGGCTTTGATAGTATGACTCATGCATCTCGCATTATACATGTCATGATCAGATTCTCACCCAAGCGGCATCGGGGTTGTGACCACCACAGTCACATCGTGGATGGTAGGAATGGACACCGGAAAGATGTTCTAGCACTTGGCGCTAAAGATGTCCTTGGGTGAAAGTCCTTAAACCCTGTGGTACCAGTAGGATGCTCCAATGTCTAGACCGAGTGGATTTCTGAGCGCATGAGGGCCAAATACCAGTAGGCCGCGTCTCCCACTGTGTCAGGGTCAGTTGGAAGGGGGTGTGACCTTACCCGCCCGGGTGCAGAGGGCTATATACTAGGTTGAGTTTGACCAGCTCGTGAATGGGTTCGCTATCGACGAGCCGGGTGGATTTTCTTATATGTCATTGACGAGGCGGATAGTGAGGTCTCTTCCACTCGCTTGGTTATGCGCGCGATGGGCGGCAACCAATGTCTGGAGTGTACTAGACCCCGGTGATGTCCCAGTTGTAAACCGTATGATATATGACAGTTGAGGATTGACATGCGCACACGGCATCATTAGCATATGACACTCGGCCATATAGGCCCATTGCATTGCATAGCCTCGAGATGGCTAATGACATTCATAGACTTGGTAGTGTAGCCTGTCATCATTTCCGCTTACTCTGATATCTGTATACCTGTCATATGCATTGCGCACACACCACGCACTCTCTAAGCTTCATAGTAAGCTTATGCACGTTGTTTACGTGCAGGTCATACTATAGCGCGACAGCAGTGAGACAGGGGCGCGCATTTGATTTTCAGCTTTCAGTTATACCTTGTATTTCCTTTTTCTACAGCATTGTACTCAAAAGATTATCTTAGTGGATATGTGATGTGATGCTTTTTGGTTTGGTATACTTATGTTTATGCTCATCTATAAAAAAAAATTTACCTTGAAAATCCTCCTTATGGGATCCCAGGATCGGAACCTGGCATATGGAAGCTAGGGGCCGAGAATGGGGTACTACGGAGGCTGTTGGCACCGGATTCGGCGGCCGGAAATTTAGTGAGCCCGGTCCCCGAGTTTGGGGCGTGACAGAAGTTGGTATCAGAGCATAACTTGGGAATACCTGTCCACAACATTACATATCTACTAATAACCTTTAATTACCTTCCTTGTACTATATGATTGCTAGGACCCCAGTCTTACTCACCTGCTTTGAACTTAGTTTAAAACTAGGACTCCCCTATTGTATGCCTAGAAAATTTTGATTGACGTGTGGGCACTCACGAGTAACCCGATGCTAAGAGGATCCTGCCTTTTTGTAGGACATGGCACCCAAGAGAGCCGTTGGTAAGCAATCGTCTAGTGCGGGTACGTCCCAGACCGCCCCAGCTCCAGGCATGACTGCTGGTCAGTTCCAGCAGATGTTGCGTGCCATGACCTCCTTGGTAGAGCGCCAGGAGAGGAGGTCAGCCGATTCACCTGCCACATCCGAGCAGGATCGCGCCCGTTCCTTACTTAGGGATTTCAGGCAGATGGATCCCCCGCGTTTCTCGGGCGAGCCGAACCCGGAGGCGGTAGAGAGATGGAAGTCTGAAGTAGAAAAGATCTTTACCATTATGCAATGCACGACTGTGCAGCGAGTTCCTCTCGCTGTCTTCCTTCTTCAGGGAGAGGCCGAGCATTGGTGGTCATCGATTACCCGCTCAGTAGAGGCAGATTTTGAGTGGACCTGGGAGGATTTTGTAGACCGGTTTGACCGGAAGTTCTTCCCTGAGCATGTCCGTCAGCAGAGAGCGTTAGAGTTCGAGACGCTAGTCCAGGGAGAGATGACCGTATCACAGTACGAGGCCCGATTCGTTGAGCTGTCTCGATTCGCGACCTATCTTGTGGATGATGCGAGGCGAAAGGCCCGTCGGTTCGAGGGCGGTTTACACCTTGGCCTTAGGGGCCGTGTCGCAGGACATAAGCTCCCTACATTTGAGGAGGTGGTGGAGCGGGCCCAAATTTATGAGGCAGAGTGGGCCGACGCGCAGCAGATCCGCAGTCAAGGCGGAGATCGAAAGGGGAAGAGAAAGGAACCCTCTGGCAACTTCCGACAGCAGGGACTTCGACCACCGCAGAGGCATGTAGCTCGTCCACCCTTTCGAGCACCAGCAGCACCAGTGGCACCCGTAGCACCCCCAGCACCACCGCAGCAGCAGATTATAGGCCATTGTTATGGGTGCGGAGAGATGGGACATCGTCATAGGGAGTGCCCCCATTCACACCGACAACAGCGTCAGCAGTATCAGCCGCCGACACCCCATCAGCAGCATCAGCGACAGCAGTACCCACTGCCGAGAGCTCCTCCACAGCAGAGACAGCAGCAGAGGACGCATCAACAGCAACAACGACCACAGAGGGGACAGGCACCTCCCCAGCAGGCTCAGGGCCGGTTCTATGCAGCCCAGCAGGACCCTCAGGCACCAGGGGGAGTCATAGAGGGTACACTCCTTGTCTCTGCATGCATAGCACATGTTCTATTTGATTCTGGCGCATCACATTCATTCATATCCGAGGATTTCTGTCGATCGATTGGTTTGCCGTTAGAATCCGTGCGGGAGGGTTTGTCAGTGTCGACACCCTTAGGGAAGACCGCAGTATTAAGTTTGATTTGTTCGTCTTGCCCCGTCTTGGTAGGAGAGACCTTTTTGCCTGCCGACTTGTTTGTTTTGCCGATGTCCGAGTTTGAAGTTATCTTGGGCATGGATTGGTTGTCCGAGTATCATGCCATCATAGACTGTTTCGCGAGAACGGTTACCTTCCTTATACCCGGCATGCCGCAATTTCAATTTGTTGCTGAACCTAGAGGAGAGTAATTATCAGCATTGATGGCTTGTGCAATTGAGGAGCCGGTTGCTTTGAGCATCGACCACTTGCCGGTCGTTTGTGACTTTTCAGATGTGTTTTAGGAGATTCCGGGGTTGTCGCCTCGTCGGCATACCGAGTTCTAGATTGACCTTGTACCCGGTACCACGCCTATCTCAAAGGCCCCGTACCGTATGGCACCGTTGGAGCTGCGAGAACTGCAAAAGCAGTTGGACGAGTTACGCGAGCTAGGCTTCATCCATCCGAGTAGTTCACCGTGGGGAGCATCGGTACTCTTTGTGAAGAAGAAGGATGGCTCATTGAGGCTTTGCGTAGATTACCGTGAGCTCAATAAGGTCACGATCAAGAACAAGTACCCGCTTCCGAGGATTGACGATTTGTTTGATCAGCTGCGGGAGGCGAAGTTCTTTTCAAAGATAGATCTGCGGTCTAGTTATCATCAAGTTCGTGTCCGGGAGGAGGATATCCCGAAGACAGCATTTAGGACGCGCTATGGTCATTTTGAGTTCCAGGTCATGTCCTTTGGACTGACCAATGCGCCCACAGTGTTCATGCAGTTGATGAATGAGGTCTTCCGTCCGTATCTTGACCAGTTTGTTGTAGTGTTCATTGACGACATTCTGATCTATTCAAGGACCCGAGAGGAGCATGAGCAGCATTTAGAAATCACCCTGCAGACTCTCCGTGCACACCAGCTCTATGCGAAGTTGGAGAAGTGCGAGTTTTGGCAGGAGGAGGTGAAGTTCCTCGGTCATGTCGTGACGAGGCAAGGAGTAGCCGTGGACCCAACTAAGGTTGATGCCGTGCGTCAGTGGTGCCAGCCCACGAACGCATCTGAGGTTCGGAGTTTTCTGGGGCTAGCAGGTTATTACCGTCGTTTCATTGAGGGCTTCTCTCGTATTGCTGCCCTGTTAACCAGATTGACTAGAAAGGGTGCTGAGTTTGTATGGAGTGACGCATGTGAGCGGGCATTCGTGGAACTAAAGGATCGTCTTACGTCGGCGCCAGTCCTCACTCTTCCTTCTGGGAGTGATGGATTCGTGATTTTTACGGATGCCCCGCGTATTGGCTTAGGTGCTGTTCTGATGCAACATGGCAAAGTAGTAGCGTATGCGTCTCGCCAGCTCAAGATCCATGAGCAGAACTACCCCACGCATGATCTAGAGTTGGCAGCTATTGTCTTCGCACTGAAGGTATGGAGGCACTATCTCTATGGGGTCAAGTTCGAGCTCTTCTCTGATCATAAGAGCCTGAAGTACCTCTTTTCACAGTCAGAATTAAATATGAGGCAGAGGCGTTGGATGGAGCTCCTGAAGGACTATGATTTCGATCTTCAGTACCACCCCGGCAAGGCTAACGTGGTGGCGGATGCCCTTAGCCGCCAGCCACGGGGCTTGGTGGCGCATATGATGGTGCAGGAGTGAAGGATGCTCAAGGATATTGCTGAGTATGACTTCGAGCTAAGCCTACAGTCTTCCATTGCTCGGTTATCGGGCCTGTCGATTCAACCCTCCCTTGTTTCTAGGGTGATCGAAGCTCAGCAGACAGATCCGACGTTGAAGGATTATTGGGAAGAGGCCTCGTCAGAGGATCGGATAGACTGGCAGATTGGGTCAGATGGTGGACTTCATTTTCGAGGGCGGTTGTGTGTCCCAAACATTTCAGAGTTGCGCAGAGATCTTATGAATGAGGCACACCGATCGAGGTTCACTATACACCCTGGTTCTACTAAGATGTATCGTGATATGAGGAGACAGTATTATTGGGCCGAAATGAAGCGGCAGATTGCCAGCTTTGTGTCCGAGTGCGACACCTGTCAGCGTGTTAAGGCCGATCATCGAAAACCTCCAAGACCCTTGCAGCCGTTGAGTATTCCATTGTGGAAATGGGAGCATGTGACCACAGATTTTATTATGGGATTGCCGAGGACTGATCGCGGTCATGACGCCATCTGGGTTGTCGTTGATCATCTGACAAAGTCAGCACATTTCCTTGCGATACGTGCATCATGGCCATTGCACCGGCTTGCAAAGTTGTTCATCGATGAGATTGTAAGATTGCATGGTGTCCCGGTTTCGATCGTTTCCGACCGAGACCCAAGATTTACGTCGCGGTTCTGGAGGAGTTTTCAGAAGGCGATGGGGCCTGCCTTGAAGTTCAGCACTGCATACCACCCACAGACCGACGGACAGACCGAGAGGGTCAACTAGATCCTTAAGGACATGCTCCGAGCTTGTGTGCTGGATTTCTCAGGGAGCTGGGATGAGCATTTGTGTTTGGCTGAGTTTGCATACAATAACAGCTACCAAGCGACTATTGGTATGGCACCTTTCGAAGCGTTGTATGGTAGACCTTGTAGGTCTCCCAGTTGTTGGACCGAGGTTGGAGAGAGTCATCTCCTAGGTCCCGAGCTTGTGCAGAGGACATCAGAAGCTATCGATACCATCAGGCAACGGATGCGCGCAGCTCAGAGCCGACAGAAGAGTTTTGCAGATCGTCGGCGTCGTCCCCTGGAGTTTGACGTTGGGGATCGTGTGTATCTCAAGGTCTCGCCAATGAAGGGCGTAGTTCGTTTTGGAGCCAAGGGGAAGCTTGCCCCAAGGTTCATTGGACCATTCGAGATCACTGGGCGCGTTGGCGTCGTGGCTTATCAGCTTGCCTTGCCACTTCAGTTGTCTGGCATCCACAATGTTTTTCATATTTCTATGTTGCGGAAGTGTGAGTCAGATGTGGTTCCTGTGATAGATTGGCAACCGTTGGAGGTTTGCGAGGATGCTTCTTACATCGAGCAGCCGGTCCGTATCCTTGACCGGAAGGAGCAGGTTCTCCGAACCAAGGTCATCCCTTTAGTAAAAGTTCAGTGGAGTCACCATAGCGTAGATGAGACATCGTGGGAGCGAGAGGCAGAGATTCGCGAACGTTATCCCCATCTTTTCGATGGCTGATTGTATATGTATGTTTGTTTTCAGTTTGGTATATATGTAGTGACGAGATTCCTTTTTACTTGTCAGCTTCAGTTAGTTTAACTTCATAGTATAAATTTCGAGGACGAAATTTTCTGTTAGGAGGGGAGAGCTGTAACACCTGTACCTTAATTAGCCCTCCGTACACCTCTTTTCCGAACTTGGCATACCTAGAACAGTCCAAACCGGCGAGTTCCAATCAGACACCTTATTTTGGTATCGCAACGACCCGAGACTTGTACCTCGGCGACCGCGCGGATGCCACGACTCCAACGCCGTGCGGTACGCTCCGATTCGATACCTAGTTTGAAAGATGTGTTCATGTGCGTAGATCGAGGCGGGCCACGCTACACATGCATGGTGTGGGCCCCACTTGCACAAATCCCTAGGTTGTCCCATCAATCCATCAAGCATCAATCAATCAAGTACATCTCTCTCTCCTCACAAGTCAACTTAAGCCCATACCCAAGCAATCCAATCTCATAATTACCCCATCCCCTTGCTATCATCATTCCCATTTCTAATACCACTTATATCCCAAGCTCCCTACAAACAAGTGCCATACGTAGCCATTTTTGAAAGAGAAAGAAAGAGAGAGAAAGAAAGAGAGAGAAAGAGAGAGAAAGAGAAAGAGAGAGTAAGAAAAGGAAGAGATTAGTGAGTGAGATTGAAGGGTTAAGAGAGTTCTTGTGGGCTTAGGTGACTAGAGGAGGAGATCTACCACATCGAGCCGTCCGATCGTCTATCCGACCCAATCCAACCATCCAATTTGAGTGAGTGCTAAGGGGGGCATAAACTCCCCTTTCTTCCTTTTTCCCTTTCATTTTTGGGCCCACAAGTGGGCCATGTTGTGAGACAGCGTGCCCCGCACGCTGCCACGACATGGACCACCTTGTGTGGCCCACCATGATGCTTTATTTTCATTTTTCCTATTCTTTGAAACATAAAGATCTTGATGAAGTATACTACAAGGATTATTTTGATCCAAAGCTAATTGGGCCTACCATAAGGTGGCCCAGTTGATGAATGGAGTGGATCCTACATGTGTGGACCCCACTGATCAAGGCACAACAAAGGAGAAAAAAGAAAAAAAAAAGAAAAAGAAAACGATGGGAGGCCGCTGGACAGCCAGCGTCCAGAGGACGCTGCTGCCCAGCAGCGCACGCGCGCTGCCCCTTTGAGCGCTGAACGAGGGTCCCCACTCGTGGGGCCCACCTTGATGCATGTATTCGATCCACACCGTCCGTCTGTTTCTCCAGCCCATATTATTGCTGGACACCAAAAATGAGACTGACCCAGATCTCAGGTGGACCACACCATAGAAAACAGTAGGGATAATGGAACCCACTGTCAGAACTTCTTGGGCCCACCGTGACGTTTTTAGACTCTTTCACCCGCCCAATATTGGGCTCATTAGGTCCCCAATGAGCTGGGGAACCTGATGAATGGAGTGGATTACACTCATGTGGGCCCCACTTAAAATAATCAAAAGAAAACAAAAAAAAAGGGGAAAGAAGAGGCACGCTGGTCTCTCTCTCTCTCTCTCTCTCTCTCTCTCTCTCTCTGCGTCAAGGACGCTGGAGGATTGGAGTGGGTCCCCATTCGTGGGACCCACCTTGATGATTTTGTTAGATCCACACCGTCCATCTGTTTCCCCGGATCATTTTAGGGCCAGGGCCCAAACTTGAAACAGATCCAAATCTCAAGTGGACCATACTACCTGAAACAGTGGAGATGATGACGTCTATGGTAGAACTTTCTCTGGCCCATCTTGCAGTTTGTAGACCCCGTAACCTGTCCAATATTGGACTCTAAGCGTTCCTCAGGAGCTGGGGAACATGATGAACGGTGGGGATAACACTAATGTGGGCCCTACTTGAAATAAGCATAAGAAAAAAAAAATATAAATATATGCAAAGGAGTCCTGACGCTGGACGGTTCCAGCGTCAGACGCTGCCAGCGTCAGGGACGCTGGACGATTGAAGTGGGGTCCCCACTCATGGGACCCACCTTGCTGTGTGTGTAAAATCCACACCGTCCATCTATTTCCCTGGACCATTTTAGGGCCAAGGCCCAAACATGAACCAGACCCAAATCTCAAGCGGACCGTGCTACCTGAAACAGTAGAGGTAATGACGTCTAAGGTCAAATTTTCTTTGGCCCATCTGGAATTTTGTAGACCTTATAAGCTATCCAATGTTGGGCTTGTTGGGTCCCTCATGAGCTGGGGAACCTAATAGATGGAGTGGATCAGCCTTATGTGGGCCCCATTGGACCAAAACCAAAAAGAAAAAAAAAAAGAAGAAGAAGAAGAAAGAAGGAGAGGCGTTAGCCTCTGACGCTGGGAGTACCCAGTGTCCACGGACGCTGGGCTCCTCAGCCGTCCACCGGTGGCCCGCCTCGTGGGACCCACCTTGATGTATTTGTTTTATCCAGCGATCCACCTAATTTCTCAGATCATTTCAGGGCCCACCATTACGATGGTTTTCCATCTGAACCGTCTATCAGGTCACGCAGACCTATATGAATGGAAAACACAAATATCAGCTTGATCCAAAACTCAGTTGGGCCCACCTAGAACATATGTGCTTTATCTCTTCCATCCATAAGTTTTTTCCAGCTCATTTTAGTGGTTGAGCCCAAAAGTTAAGCATATCCAAATGTCAAGTGGGCCATGCCATGGGAAACAGTGGGAATATGAATTCCACCGTTAAAACATTCCCAGGCCCTACAGTTATGTTTATTTATCATCCAACCTGTTCCTAAGATCACATGGATATGGGTGAAGGGAAATCATAAATATCAGCTTTATCCATAACTTCTATGACCCAGGTGGGCCCCACGCTCGTATAGCAGGTGACCCACCCTATGGGTCCTACATGATGTATGTGTCTGATCCAGGCCGTCCTTTCTTGGGCCCACCTATGATCTATATGTTTTATCCATGCAGTATACTATTTTTGTCTGCCTGTTTTGTATGTGCAGGCCCAAGTATGGGGCCGATGTGGTCTCAAGTGGGCTATGCCGCGAAGACCTTTACATTTCCAATGGGGCCCACAGTTCGGGTCCCACTCTCTGTATATATATTGGGCCATTCAAGGCCAACATTACATGATATGTCTGGTAACATGCTAGTATACTTAGCTGGATAGGTCACACTGATAATATGCTTAGTGTAATGAATATCATACCCATTCATTTGTACATACGCATCATATGTATGCCTGACTGTGGACGATGTCGATCATAGCATATGCCTTACAGCTTGAGATA
The DNA here is from genome assembly GCA_003013855.2 of Liriodendron chinense. Classification (NCBI taxonomy): domain Eukaryota; kingdom Viridiplantae; phylum Streptophyta; class Magnoliopsida; order Magnoliales; family Magnoliaceae; genus Liriodendron; species Liriodendron chinense. The sequence goes on from ML058499.1 coordinate 602,424, forward strand.
CTTAGGGGACCCGTATGAGATAGGGTCACCCTACATGATCGCGCGGTATGCGCAGGTTTGGTGCATGGCTTTGATAGTATGACTCATGCATCTCGCATTATACATGTCATGATCAGATTCTCACCCCAGCGGCATCGGGGTTGTGACCACCACAGTCACATCGTGGATGGTAGGAATGGACACCGAAAATATGTTCTAGCACTTGGGCGCCAAAGATGTCCTTGGGTGAAAGTCCCTAAACCCTGTGGTACCAGTAGGATGCTCTAATGTCTAGACCGAGTGGATTTCTGAGCGCATGAGGGCCAAATACCAGTAGGCCGCGTCTCCCACTGTGTCGGGGTCGGTTGGAAGGGGGTGTGACCTTACCTGCCCAAGTGTAGAGGGGTATATACTAGGTTGAGTTTGACCAGCTCGTGAATGGGTTCGCTATCGACGAGCCGGGTGGATTTTCTTATATGTCATTGACGAGGCGGATAGTGAGGTCTCTTCCACTCGCTTGGTTATGCGCGCGATGGGCGGCAACCAATGTCTGGAGTGTACTAGACCCCGGTGATGTCCCAGTTGTAAACCGTATGATATATGACAGTTGAGGATTGACATGCGCACACGGCATCATTAGCATATGACACTCGGCCATATAGGCCCATTGCATTGCATAGCCTCGAGATGGCTAATGACATTCATAGACTTGGTAGTGTAGCCTGTCATCATTTCCGCTTACTCTGATATCTGTATACCTGTCATATGCATTGCGCACACACCACGCACTCTCTAAGCTTCATAGTAAGCTTATGCACGTTGTTTACGTGCAGGTCATACTATAGCGCGACAGCAGTGAGACAGGGGCGCGCATTTGATTTTCAGCTTTCAGTTATACCTTGTATTTCCTTTTTCTACAGCATTGTACTCAAAAGATTATCTTAGTGGATATGTGATGTGATGCTTTTTGGTTTGGTATACTTATGTTTATGCTCATCTATAAAAAAAAAAAAAAATTTACCTTGAAAATCCTCCTTGTGGGATCCCAGGATCGGAACCTGGCGTATGGGAGCTAGGGGCCGAGAATGGGGTACTACGGAGGCTGTTGGCACCGGATTCGGCGGCCGGGAATTTAGTGAGCCCGGTCCCCGAGTTTGGGGCGTGACAAATTTGTTCCAGGTGGAGTGGCCCACTCGGACCTCAGTTTAGGTCCAAATTTGGACACTAGTCCTAAAATGAGTTGGAGAATTAAATGGACGAAGTGGATATATTAAATCCATCAAGGTGGGTCCCATGAGTGGGGCCCTCGCGTTAACTTCAAAAGTCATTAACGTTGGACGTTCCATAGTCTCTGACGCTAGACGTCCAGCAACCCTTTCTTTTCCTTTTTTTATTATTATTGTTATTATTATTATTATTTTAAGCTTATATGGGGTGGTTTACAAGAGATTTGGTCCGACCATTAGGTCGACCACCTCATTGTGGGCCCAATAATGTTTTGGAATAAAATAAATTTATCACAATTAATTTAATAATGAAATAAAACAATAATAAAAGAATTTTAAAGGCTATCATTCATCCAATCGATGTGGCCCATCTGTAGGTCCAATCGATCTGAATTTCGTGGCCCATGTACATTTTGGCCTTATGGTCATTATGACTCATCTAGATCGATTCCGGCCCACCCAAATCGTCCCCACCAATCAAGATCTTATATTCAAGGGTTAAGGTAAAAATAGGGTCCCTAGATCCGTATAATGAACGGATGGATGATCCGATCTGTTCATTGGTTGGATCTGGCCTACTTAAATGAAATAGAATGAATACCTACTTGATTTAGCCGTAAGATCCCTCTGTTCCTCTTTATTTCTCTCATTTTCTCCCTTTCTTTTATTTCCTTTCTTTTACAATGAATAACCCTCTCGTTCTCTCTCTTTTTTAAAGAGGGAGTTTGTTGGGATAAGATGGGTTGGTTGAGAAAAAATAAGATAAGTTTGAATTTCAAAATTCGTATTTAGAGCAAAAAAGAAAATTAAATTCTTGTTAGTGATAGGACTTGATCCCTAGTCTTCCCTCTCACTTAAGAAAGCTTTAACCAATCAGTTCATACTTTTATTTTGTTTATTATCTTAAATTTATTTAGTTAAACTCGTTATTGTTCCTAAAAGAAAAATTTTCTACCGAAATTTTGGAGTTGTTACATATAGGATGTTAGGTGCAAGAGAGCATACCTTTTTAGAATGTAATAGGTAATTTTAGGTCAACGGGAGTGGAAAATGGACCCATGGGCAAAGGTGAAGCTGAAAGGGTGCCTAAATTAGGGGGACCAACCTCATCATTGGTAGATTCTGGCTGTGATGTGGCAGAGTTAGTAAGTTCTAAAAGATCAACAACTAGATGAGGGACTACGGATGAAATGTCCATGGAGAGTAACTCCTCCTTACCACCAGTGGGGGTAAAGTAGGGAGAGCCCTGAAAGAACGTTATATGGACACTCACATATAGATGATGACAAGCAATGAGGTCATAACACCTATACAATTTTTAGGTAGGAAAATATCCAAGAAACACATACTTAACTGCTCAAGTATCAAGTTTGTCACTACCAAGTTCAAACTTATAAATGAAGGAAGTGCACCTAAATATACGAGTCGGTATTAGAAAATGTGGTAAATCAAGAAGGTAGAAAAAAGAGTTTTTTCTCTTACAACACTATTGTTTGCTCGCCTTAAGTGTAAGGTTGCAATGTGGTAATAATTCTCTGTAAGACCGAGGTCGATCCACAGGGAAAGAGGTAAACATTTCCAACTACTTTAATAACTAAAACCTAAGAAGTTTAGGCAAACATATTTTTAACATAAAACAGAAAAATATGAGATTTGAGAATAACTAGAGTATCAAGGATCCACTTCTAGTCTTAATCATGCTCAATCCAATGATTCGATCTTATCACAATTGGAATCGAAGTTCCATCTCTATCCAGCTGGGAGATATAGCAATCAAAGCACAAAAATAATCTGAAATAGATGGGTGTTTACTGATTTGGTTCCCTCAATAAAGCTTAGGCCTTGGGCAACTCAATTGTATAGGCTAAGCCTCTTTCCAATCTATTTGAGATTCACAACCATAGCTTTAATCAAATCCTATCACTAGACTTGACTACAACCAATGATTTGAACTCTAATTTAACCAACTTCAATAAGCAACAAACTTATCTCAGATTCTATACAAAAGATACATGAACTTTCCATCATAGGTTCTAATAGAGATTCCACTGTTTTGATTCATGGAGAACTCGAAGCATTCATCGTATCCGGCAATCATGACAAATTAAAGGCTTTCACAACCAAAAACCCACATATCAATCTGATTAATCTCAGAAATCCAACAAGAAATCATGTACATGGCACATAAACTCCCTAAATTATCTACAACCATCAACTTTATTCAAACCTTAATGAATTGTTCAAACAATAAATTGTACTTTGAAATCAAAGGATCAAAGCATCATTACAAACTAAGAAGTTTCACCTCTCAACTCTAGCTAAGAGTTAACTAAGAGAGCATATAACAAACTAGAATTGTAACTAAGAAAAGAAAGAAGAACTAGTTGTAGGGGGCTAGGAAGCCTCCTAAGTCTTGATCTCTTTGCTCCCCATGTTGTTAAATGCCTTAGGAAGGGAGTGGAGGTGTCCTTTTGTAGCTTAGATCCACCACCGACTTGAAAGATTCGAGAAAACGTGGAGTCATTCCGCAATTTGAAAACCTGAAATTAAAAACTGAAAATCGAAGTTTCTAGAACACTGAGGACCAGTCTTTGAAGCTCAAAAACTTTCCAGCAAGATCTGAGTTTCTGGACTACTGTAGACCGGTCTTGGGATAGGTCTTTGAGACTTTTTTTTTTTGTATTTTCTTCTTTTTCTCTTCTCTTTCTTTCTTGCTTCTTTCCTCCACCTCTTGGTTTTGTTTCCATTGGTCTTCAACACATCAAGGGTAGTCATTTTAATATCATATTGGTGAAGTGTCTCTCTCATTCTTACATTCACAAAACTATGTATTAGATTAGTCTTTAAACATGCAAACCATGCATAATGTGTGATGAATTGGGTTAGAATATGCACAATTCAAAGCTCAACAACTACAAAGGGAAATCGATTAATGAGGTGACAAGTAGTGAGAATATTATACTTCTAGAATAATTTAGGAGCATGCATATGGGTGAACATAAATCTAGCAACTTCTAACAAGTGTCGATTTTTTCTTTCTACCACCCAATTCTGTTACAGAGCGTAGGCACAAGAAGTTTGGTGTAAAATGTTAGATGAAGCCCAGTATGCTTGAAAGTAGGTGGAGAAATATTCTAGTGCATTATTAAACCGAAATGTTAATATTTTAGTATTGAATTGGTTTTGAGCTTTGCTGTGAAACAATTGAAAAATATATATAAAAAAAAATTAGGCTTATCTTTCAACAATTACACCCAAGTCATGCATGAGTAAGCATCAACTAATGTAATAAAATACTAAAAATTATTTAAACTTCGGATTCTAATGAGACCCTGGCCCACATTAGAATGTACCAAATACAATGGAGCAAAACATCTAATATCATGTCTTAGAGTAAAAAAATGGTGTTTGGTTTATTGTCATGCCTCACAATTGACTGAATTAACTAAAAATGAGTTAAAAGTGCCAAAGAATGGTGACCTAATCAACTATGTCATTACAGAGGTGATACTTAACATGAAATACAATTTTAGAAATTTTGGGATCAAAGAAGTAAAGTTCACATGATTCATGGCCCCCACTAATTGTTCTCCTTATCTATAGGTCCTGAAACAAACTATGAGAAGAATAAAACAAAACTAAACAATTTAGATTTTTTTATTAATTAACTCATACATATCAAGTTAAGAGACAAGTAAGGCACATAGAGAACTAAAGATAAGGATAAAGCAAAACTAAGGTGACACTACAAAAAATTCCATTTTTATCGACGAATGATTTCGTCGGTAATCAGCAAAATTTCGTCGGGAAATGTTTTTCCCGACGAAAGTTTTCGCGGCTAACATCGTCGCAGAAAGGCCGTCGGTAAAGGTTTTTACCGACGAAATAATTTTTCGTAGGTAATAATTGCACCATTACTGACGAAATTATTCGTCGGCCAAACATATGAATTTTGTCGGGAATGAAAATGATACGTCGGTGAAAAAACTTTTACCGACGAAATAATGCGTAGGTAAAAACATGTTAAAACTTTTACCGACGAAATATTTCGTCGGTAAAAGTAAGGAAAAAGTTTTTACCTACGAAATAATGCGTAGGTAAAAACATGATAAAACTTTTACCGACGGAATAATTCGTCGGTAAAAGCATCTACGAATTTTTTACCGACGAAATATTTCGTCGGTAAAAACTTTTTCCTTACTTTTACCGACGAAATATTTCGTCGGTAAAAGTTTTTCCTGTCTCGGTTCCATTTGTTTTCAAAATTCAGGAAAATTCCTGATATACACCTGTAAAAAAACTTATACATTTTGAATCCTATTCACATCCACAAATATACAAATAAACAAAAACTACATCATCCATACACAAATAATGCATTCCACATCCACAAACAAACAATATTCATCCACACACAAATACATACAAGTTAAAAGTCGTATATTAAAAAAAATAATCAGGAAGATGAAGGTGGAGGTGGCGGAGGTGGCGGAGGTGGCAGGGCATCGGCGCCAAGGTGTGCAGTGAGAGCCTGAAACATCTCCTGCATCCGTCGCTCATGCTCCTGCCGCAACTCCTCGATCCTCCTCTCCTGCTCCTCCCGTCGCCTCTCCTCCTCCTCCCTCTGCCTCTCCAGCTGCTCCCGAATCCCATCGACGACGACCCATAGCTGCTGAACCTCTCTCTCTGCGATGTCAGCTCGGCGTTGAGCGCTCTCACCAGCTACGGATCGGCTGGAGCCAGCTCTAGTTTGTGCCATGAGCTTAGCACCATGGCCAAGCCCACGCACATATCCAGAACGGGTGCCAAGCACCTCGCTCAGGATTTCTGGCTCACTCCGCTGACTACCATCGGGAGTGGGCTGACTGCGTATGGTGTCCATTGCCGCCTGTAATGAAAAGATATGAAATTTCATAAAAAATGACATGAATGACATTATTATCAATCAATGCGCAATTAAATTTAACAAAGTAAAGATTTTTACCCAATGCTCACTGGCTCTAGGATGAACCCAAGATCCCGTCGCCTGCCGACAGTGAGTCCCTCTGTAGAGGTCTACTGGTCCAGGCTCCTGGCCGGTGACGGAATCCCGCTGCGCAATCGAAAGGAAAAAAGACTTATAATAAATGCCAATCAAAATAATATATTAACTTAATAATCATCAATAATTTCTTACCATGTCGTAACGATGTCGTACAAATGACTTTGAACCAGCTACGTGGTTCACTTGTAACTTTTCCCTGTTCGCAGAATTTATTTTGCTCCTCTTCTGAACACATTATACAAAATACATTTCTATTAATTGCGAAATTAATTGCGAATTTAATTGTTACCGTAAGATATCGTACATGTAAATATTACCTGAAAAGCCTCCGACGAAAATCTCTCGCAGAGTATCCGCCAGTCGTCTGTACTAACGTGTGGCGGTGCGGACAGTACGGCCTCATCGTGTGTCCTGCACCGCTTGTACCGCTGGTGCAACTCTCCGCGGTACTCCTTGAACCGCTCCCTAATCATGTCGTCGACGGCATGAGAAATGTAGGGAACATTCAAATCGAATTCAAATTTATCCTACAGTTTCGTAAATAATAAATTAAGGGAATAAACTTATTAACAATAGGACTTAACCGTAAATAAACTTTCACAAAAGAAAATTTCAATTTACTAAACTTTACCTGAAGGCGCTGACGGATGAGCTGTCGCACATCATCTGTCACGTCAGTCCAACGGGGGGTGGTGGCGGGGATCAGAGATCGGCATAGGACACCGACCTTAGACGTAAACAATCTAGCACTGTCCCCAACAGGTCTAAGGCAGTCCTGTGGGAACTATACTGCCACCCTACCCTCACGCGTAAGTCGCTCTAAAACTAACCCACGCGTGGGTCCACGTCCTCGTCGGCTGGTAGAAGATGTTGCTGCGAAAAGATATATGTAAGTAACAATATAAACAGAAATCACTAAATAAATGTCTAGACTTACATGCAGTGCCCGGTGTATGCTGAACCGAAGGATCAGATGACTGTGATGCACCGTGCGACGTCGATGCTGTCTGCGTCGCATCACGTGTGGAAGGGGTAGATCCAGTGCGCGAACGACCTGATCTCCCACCTGGTGCCATGACTGAATATATCTGAAATACAAACTTATAAATTTAAACAATGTCAATGCAAGTTTATGAACATCATTGCAGAGTTAATTTGTGCTTATGCTTAGAGAAATGATAAAAATATGATTAGACCATTACACTATAATGCAAGCAGAATATAATAAAACCGTATACAGAATATAATAAAACCGTAAACAGAATATAAAAGTTGAAAAACCCATTACACATTGTCATTCTATATTAAATACATATATCTCATTGTAATACAAATCAACTTCGGATCAACTATCCGAAATACTCCCTGCGTAAGTTATCGTACGCTGCAGATGTATATTCGATGCTGTATGAAGCACTCGACATTGTTACAGCCAACATGCCAGTCACAATAGGAGAAATCTCATCTCTCGGGACTCCATTCAGATGTGCAAGTGATAATGTCGCATCTTCCATACGAAGTTTTCCGCGATTATATTCCTCAATCAGGTCCGGAATTTCTTTGAGATTGTATAATCTTTCATCTGAGTCATCGTCTTCCTCCCTACATTTCTCGACCAGACCGGGTATCTCTCTGGCCCTACCAGAAGAATATAGGGCCGGAAAGTCCATCCGCAACAGCTGATGAAGTATGCTGCGTGCTTCCGCTACGCTCCAGTTTGTGGAGGACATGATCAGAAAGTGACTTAACTGTAAATGTAGATTATCAACAAGTCAATTCAGGAAAAAAATCATGACTTGTAAAACATATATACATGTAATAATCAAATTAATCGAATTGAAAAATTACATGTAAATCTTGTATACATTTAATAATCGTCGTCTGAATCATTATCGCTTAGGACTCTTTCTTCTTCACCATCACTATCGCTGATCAGAATTTCCTCTTCATCGTCTGCAACGTTGTTATCGATGAAAGCGCTATCATCTCTAACAATGTCATTTATGATTGAGGCATCAACATGATCAAGTGGCACATCATCTCTATTCAATTGCACCACATCAATATCAACATTTGGATCATTCCCTCTATCCCAAGATGGCATGTCTTCTTGGTATGCTTGTTCAACTGACGACGTTCTATTACTCCCTTCATCGTTATATTCAACGACTACTTCGGGAACGTCAAATATGTTCCTGGGCTTTATTTTCTGCACCACGTGCCAAGAGCCGCCCAACTTGGTGTCAGCGAGGTAGAATACTTGTTCGGCTTGGCCGGCTATGATATATGGGTCATCTTTAAACCACTTCCGAGATAAATTTACGCTCGTGAAGTAATTATCAGTTTGTATTCCCAACTTTTTATTTCCAATGTCCCACCAATCGCATTTAAATAAGTACACCCGCTTTCTCATACAATAACTCAGCTCAATAATATCTGTCAAAATGCCATAAAAATCAATTTCGACCTCCTCATGTGTTCCCTTCACAACCACACCACTATTTTGTGTGGTCCTATATTTCTCACGCTCCTCAGTGTGGAACCGAATCCCGTTTATAATACAACCTGTATATCTAGATACACGTCTATCAGGGCCACACGCCAGTGAGTAAAGCGCATCAGATGCATCCGCAAAGTTGCTAGCGCGCAACATCTTCATCTATCATCACGTACAGAATATAAATGTACGTTTAGGCATTTAAAATTACATGTAAATATTGTGCAATACAACAATATTGTAAGTGTGGTGAGATAGAAGGTAAATTAAGCTTACACGTTTTGCAAACCATTCTGGAAACAAATCCTGATGCATTCGATCATAATTTGTAGGGTATTGGAACTTCATCTCCTCGATGTGTTCGCTATACACAATTGGTACGTTGTAAGCAAGAAATTTTGAGATTAAAACTGTCTGTAGGTATACAATAATTATGTGCGAAGACTTACTCCAAGTACGACTCTATTTCTTCACAGTTATGCAACACATACCACCGCGCCTTCGCAAGATCCCGAGGGTCCATATCCTGAAACGTCGGCGATCCTAAAGGACGGACGTTATGTGCGAATACAGATATGAGTCCTTGTTCATTCTCCTGCCCTGCATCGGCATTACGATCTTCTCGGTTGAATCTAGTCTCTATGCCACGAAGATACATGGAGCAAAATGTCAAGCACTCATTATCAATGTACGCCTCAGCAATGGATCCCTTTGGACGTGCCTTATTCCTCACATATTGTTTTAATGTGTGAAGGTATCTGTACACAAAATCAATATGTTTAGGACATGAAAACATGGATATACGTAGTTTATGGAATGGAAAAAATTTTTTGATCATTGTTCTATCACCTTTCGATCGGATACATCCAACGATACTGTACTGGGCCTGCAAGCTTCGCTTCGTGCGGTAAGTGAATCGCTAGGTGTACCATGACATCGAAAAACGCAGGTGGAAAAATTCTTTCAAGTTTGCAAAGGATTACGACAATATCCTTCTCCAGTCATTTAATAACCTCTACATTCAAAGATTTCGAACACAAATCCTTAAAGAATATCCCCAACTCAATCAGCGTAGCACTGACATCCTTGTTAAGGAATCCACGAATCGCAATCGGTAGTAGGCGTTGCAGAAAGATGTGACAGTCATGACTTTTCATTCCTGTTACCTTACAGTCCGTAATGTTTACGCGCCGAGAGATATTCGATGCATACCCGTCGGGAAATTTCACCTTGTTCAACCATTCACATACACGTTTTTTCTCTACTTTTGTCAATGTATAGCAGGCTACTGGTATAGTATATGAATTTCCATGTGGTTGCAAGTGCAACTCTTTCCTTAAACCCATTGCTTGTAGATCCAATCGAGCCTTAAAACTGTCTTTTGTTTTCTTCTCTATGTTCATCAATGTTCCAAAGACATTGTCACATATATTCTTCTCAATATGCATGACATCCAAGTTGTGTCATAATTTCAGCTGACTCCAATAAGGCAACTAAAAAAAATACTCTTCTTCCTCCAGTTGTACTCCAATACTGTACGTTTTCTCTTCTTCAAGTGCGGTGCCTTACCAAATCTAACTTCTTCAATGTTTCTCAGCTGTTGTAACACATCTTCTGCAGATAGTTCTTTCGGTGGTGGCCTATGATCTTGTTTGCCATCAAAGATTACTGTCTTCCTGCGCTAACTATGATCCCTCGGAAGGAAGCGACGATGGCCCATATAACACGTTTTCTTACCATGCTTCAATGACAATGAACAAGTCTCAGTACTACATGTAGGACAAGCCAACTTTCCCTTCGTGCTCCACCTAGACAAATTCCCATATGCAGGGAAGTCATTTATTGTCCACAAGACCGCTGCATGCAATCGAAACGTCTGTTCTGCAAAAGTGTCATACGTCTGGACACCTTGACTCCACAACTCGTTTAACTCATCTACTAACGGTCGGAGATACACATCAATGTCATTCCCCGGTGACTTGGGTCCAGGAATAAGCAACGACATCATAAAAAATGATTCCTTCATACACAACCAAGGAGGTAAATTGTAGGGCATAAGTATCACTGGCCACATACTTACGAGCTACTCATATTACCAAATGGATTAAAACCATCACTTGCAAGACCTAACCGAACATTGCGAGAATCCTCTGCAAACCAGTCATATTGCTTATCAAAATATTTCCAGGCTTCAGAGTCAGCGGGATGCCTCAATGTATTATCATCATGAAGGCATTTCTCCTTATGCCACCTCATATCTTCAGCCGTCTTGCTCGACGTAAACAATCTTTGTAATCTAGGTTTCAATGGAAAGTACCTTAACACCTTTTGTGGAATTTTCTTACGCTTAGCTTCGTCATATTTCCACCTAGACTCTCCACATTGTGGACACTCCTCAACATTTTCATGTTCTTTCCAATACAATACACAATCATTTATACATGCATGTATGAGGATGTAACCAAGGCCCAAGTCTCGCATTAATGATTTTGCCTCGTAATGAGACTTAGGCAATGTCTCACCTTCAGGTAATACTTCTTTCAACAAGCCAAGTAACATGTCGAACGATTTGTTACTCCAACGATTTGAAATTGCGGTTTTACCGCCAATAGAGATACTTGGAGATATGCCTAATGTCCTAGAGGGGGGGGGGGGGGGGGGGGGGGTGAATAGGACTTTTTAAAACCAATTACAATTAAAAACTGATCAAGACAATCTTATCAACTAAGACAATCACAATAGCATTCAGACATTTATATGAGCAGTTTGTAAGCAAGGACTATCATAGGCATTTCATCAAACAGTTAGCATTCATGATTGACTAAACCATTCAACACATAGCAATCATTCAATCTCAAAATGCAAGGCGATTTATAGTGGTTTGGTTTCCCTACTCCACTCCCGGTTCACGATCTCAACCTATGAGACCACCGGATTTCACTATAGTCTTGGTTTTAAATCAGGTTAACCATCAACCTTGACATCCTTTGATCTAGGACCGCGTATACCATCCGCCGATGGCCCAATCCAGGGACTTGACGAGTTTGGATCTCAAACTCTCACCAATCCTAATCCAAGGATGGTCACGTACCCTCCCACCGGAGTTTCCCAATCCAGGGAATAGAGATTTAAAAGATGGACTCTCAAATACTAGACATACCTAGACGTTTGAGCCCCGATTCGATGCCTTTGATGAGTAGCTTCAGCTCCACGTGCTTCAGCTCCTCTTTGAGCTCCCAAGATCAGCTACCGATGCAAATGATGAGGATATGTTGATGCCGGGTAGTTGGGAGAGAGTTGGTCTAGTTCCTCTTGCCTATTCAATGCAATGGTAATGAGGGAACTACCAATCTTCACTCATTCAATGGCTTTAAGTGACCTAATAATGATTTTCGGAAGGTAGATCAGCCATGAATGAAAGTCTTGAGTTCATACTTCAAACTGAGCTTAGAATACTCAATGACAAGCCATTAATGGCCAAGTTTGAATGATGAACTCAAGGGAGTTAAGAGGGAGGAAGGATGGAAGTAAATGCTCTCTCACTCTCAGCTCTGAATGGGTGTTGAATGCCTATCAAGAAAGACCTCAAAACCTGGCTTTATAGAGCCCCAAATGATAGCCCCAACGGATCTAAAACGGTCACTTCCGACCTGTCAGAGATAGGACTCGACCGGCCGGACGAACCGGTCAGCGTTAAAAAACCAAAGGGCACAAATGGGACTGGCCGACCGGTCATGACCGGTCGGACTCTCTTGCTGGAGAGGCTACATACCATGGGCCGACCGGTCATGACTGGTCGGACCCTCTTGCTGGAGAGGCTACACTACATGGGCCGACCGGTCATGACCGGTCGGACCCCTTTGCTGGAACATCTTGAAACGTCTGGCCGACCGGTCTTGACCGGTCGGCAGTGCTTGCTGGAGTATTTCATTTTTCCTAGCCGACCGTTCATGACCGGTCGGCTAAGCCTGCTGGAGTATTTCATTTTACCTGGCCGACCGGTCATGACCGGTCGGCTAAGCCTGTTGGACAATGCAATCTGATGGCCGACCAGTCAAGACCGGTCGGCTGTCCGTAATCTTAACTCACAGCAAGTTGTCCATCTGATCTTAACACAGCAAGATAGCTGAGGTGATTGAGAGGCCTGGCCGCTGTTTAGACATAGTGAGCTTGCAGGACCAAGATTCTCAACACAGCAGAGGATCACTTCAAGATGTGAAGTATTCAGTGATTTGGTGCAGAGGATCCAATATATGGACATATCTTCATTTATATATAGCACCAATGTAAGGTACACAAGCCTGATCAACTTGTGCAAGGGTCGAGAGGAATGGGGATAGGATATGTGAGTTTTTACGCCATTCTTTTGATGTTTTGGGTTTCCTATGGTCGATCTATATGCAACCTACCTGAGATCTTGTTGCAGCATGAGCTTGAGCAATGGATGAAGCGTAATCTTCAAGTCTTGATCTACAATTCTTCGACCGGGGCTCATATGACAAGACGCGACCAACCAACATGCCAATTGACAACAAAAGGTGTACTAACAATCTCCCCCTTTGTCAATTGCATGACAAAACATCTAACCTAGATAAGTCATGACTCCTTATCATATTGACCCTAAAAAATACACCCATATACATGTCTATACAAATATACAACATAATCTTTACAAAAGGACATGTACAGACTCGATTTTCTTCAAAATCTCCCCCTCAATGCTTGCACCTACAAAGTCCTGCAAAAAGATATAATCGGACCTCTAGGTGGGATGATTCTCCCCCTTTTTGTTAGTAATTGACAAGGGTGTTAGCCAGCAAAAAGATATGCCTATGAAAGCTGCAAGGCTAGCGCCGAAAATATGTCAATCACATGTCACAGGAAAGAGATATGGAAATATAAGTCCTGAGGAGATTTAAAGAACAACACATGCCAGATATACAAGTAAACATGAAAGCACAGAGGGCTTATAGCCCAATCAACCAACCACCCCTCCAGATGTATATCTAAACTCAAAAGAAAACATAAAGCATGAGCTAATATGGGCAGATACGCCCAAACCATCCAACCGCCCAAGGGATATTCAATAAAGGAACAGATAGCTCATATGAAAAGATAGATATTCAATATACGAACAAGGAAAAAATATAACTATATCATCCACATGTATACCAAAATGGGCAAGCAGCCCAATGTAAAGATGTATCATAACGCGCAAAAAGTACAGACAATCCCATAAAAAGATAGATCATGAAGTACAAACAATGTTCTTGGTCATTCAAAAAGTAACTATGACCAAGACATAAGCCTAATAATCCGTGCCATCGCCCAGATCAGGGGGAGGAATGTCCCCACGAGCCGCACGCTCCCATCGCTCTATCCGACTCTCTATCTGCGCCTGACGAGTGACTAGAGCCTCCTGCTGCACCAGTATGGTGGCCTGACCCTGCAGGATCTGGCCTTCAAGCCTATCAAGTCACTGAAATATATCCGCTCGAAGCTGGTGAAGCTCTGTAATGTAGGTAGAGGGATCCACGGAAGGAGAGTGCCGACGAGAAAAAGCTCGAGGCGGTGTGCTGAATCGACCTGGAGCGTCGCGAGGATCGGGGGATGGATCTGATGATGGAGCTGAAGAATGTGAAGGGCCAGTAGAGATAGGAGGTGCCTCAAGCTGGGATGGCTCTGCCTGCTCCTGCTGCTGCTCCTGCAGACGACGCTGGATAGCGTCTCTGGTAAGCTCCATCCTAGCGATGATGGTACGGTTGATGATGACCGGTTTGTGAAATTTGTCGGCACCAACAATGCCAATACGCCCAGCCATTTTGCATATGAGATGCCCAAATGGCAGACTAGTGGAGTTCCCGTCATCGCGCAGGATGACTTGTTGGATGGTATTCATGATACGAGAGGGAAGACAGAGCGAGTGACCTTTACCCACCCGATACAGCAACCGAAACATAGTTTCGGAGACATCTGCTTTGTTGCTCATCCGCGGATAGACATTTCGGAAAAAGAGATTATGCAAAAGGCGGAAGTCCCACGTCATTGAGGACACTCGAAGTGCACCACCCACCCATTGGGGTGTCCCCTCACCACACAAAAATTTAGTGATAACTAGGTTGGGTTTGGGACCCAAGGATGAAAAATCAAAGGAAGGCTCCTCAACAAGTGGAATGCCAACAAAATCGGATATGGACTTCAAAGTAAACGGTCAAATCCGGTCACCAACCTCGACTTTGAAGGAGGGGGGAGAAGACGTGACATGAATACAAGATGCATAGAATTTTCTGACAACATCAAATTGGACCGGGCCCCCCATGTGACGTACGGGGCCCCAATTGATGGCATCCAACATCGAACGCACGTCGAAGTCAGACAAATCACCCAAATTGACAGATTTCTCACAGACGACCTCCTTATCTTTGAAATCATCCCAATGAGTGGAATGGGATGAGACTTTTGCCCCCATAGATTTAGATTTAGCAGGTGGAACCGAAGAGGAGGCAGCCCCTTTCCCTTTGGAAGCGGCTTTCTTGGACTTTAAAGGGCGAGGAGGAGGCTTAGGTTTAGCCTTGGAACGATCACTCCTCCCCAAAGGGAACTCATCCTCGCTCTCTTGGGATGACATGGAAGGGGCAAGAGGATCTCTAGAACACTTCAAGAGATGAAGGAAAGAGATGAACAAAAGAAGATAGAGAGTGTAGAGAAGGAATCTCTTACCAACCAAGAGAAGTGACGTTGAGGAGGTTAGAACCTCAAATCTATCAATGACTCAGCTCAAAAACACCTTGGAGAGCTAGAGGGGAAGCTGGAACATCAGGTGGAGGTGAGGAAATGAGAAGAACTGCCCTAAAATGGGCTCAAAACAGGTTTAAATACCCCCTACCCGGTCGGCACACGCGTGGACGGGGCTTGCACTGGGACGCACGACCGGTCATGACCGGTCGTGGGACGGAAACAGGTCCACCATCAGGTTTCTCTTCAAAGCTCGACCGGTCATGACCGGTCGGCATGCCTAACTGGATGAGTCCAGAGGGATTTAGGAGACGCCCGACCGGTCTTGACCGGTCGGCTGGCCGGTCAGCAGCAATATTTCCATTCTTTTGACAGGGATCCTGTATTGGAACAGCTGGATAGAGTCTGTCCTTTGGACAGGCCTTTGAAATCAAGTACCCTTAGCTAGGGTGCATCATCAATGGTCATGGTGTACCAAGGTACACCAATCTCAAGATGAGGGACCCCCGAGGTCCAGATATGACAATAATTGGCTAGAAAATGGGACTATGATCCCGGATATACGTGAACAGCAATGAAAAGAGGCCATGATCCTCAGATATACCTATAACGAACAGAAAGAGAGGCTAAATCCTCAGATTTTTCCTGCAAAACAGACACTTGTTAGCTACACTAGATACATCCAACACCAATGGACTTCTGGAGGTTCGAAAATCGAACCGAGTCCAAAGGTTTTGTTAGAATGTCAGCTAGCTGATTCTCTGTAGGCACATGTTCGAGAGATATGATTTGATCTTCAACCAGTTCTCGAATAAAATGGTGCCTAATGTCTATGTGCTTAGTGCGAGAGTGCTGAACAGGATTTTTCGATATATTTATGGCACTCGTATTGTCGCAAAATAACATCATTGTGCCTTGTTTGATCCCAAAATCGGTTAGGGTTTGTTTCATCCATAATAGCTGGGCACAACAACTACCAGCAGCAATGTATTCTGCTTCGGCTGTGGATAAAGAGATAGAGTTTTGCTTCTTACTGTGCCATGCCACAAGGCAGTTTCCAACATAAAAACAACCACCGCTGGTAGATTTACGATCATCCATGTTACCAGCCCAGTCGGCATCTGAGTACCCTGCAATATCTGTAGAGGAATCAAAGGGGTACCAAAGACCGTATTCGGTGGTGCTTCCAACAAACCGAATGATCCGCTTAACAGCGGTAAGATGAGATTCTTTGGGATCAGCCTGAAATCGAGCACACGCACCAACACTAAAAGCAATGTCTGGTCTACTAGCAGTGAGGTAAAGGAGACTACCAATCATGCTTCTATAAAGATGTTGATCTACACTTTTCCCTGCAAGGTCTTTTGATAATTTAACAGTGGTGCTCATAGGTGTAGTGTAGGAATGACCAGAGTCTAAGCCAAATCTCTTGACAAGGTCTTTAGCATACTTGGCTTGAGTAATGAATATTCCTGATGCAAGTTGTTTTACTTGAAGCCCTAGAAACATGTTGAGTTCTCCTACCATACTCATCTCAAATTCAGATGTCATTAATTCAGCAAAGGAGATGGACATTTTCTCACATGTGGATCCAAACACAATGTCATCCACATAAATCTGGGCAATCAATACAGAATTCTCGGCTTCTCTAATAAATAGAGTTTTGTCTACGCTCCCCCTAGCAAAATCATGGTCTATAAGAAACTGAGTTAAGCGTTCATACCATGCACGGGGTGCTTGCTTGAGTCCGTAAAGCGCCTTTTTCAACCGGTAAACCTTGTGAGGATACTTAGGATCAATGAATCCTTTTGGTTGTTCAACATACACTTCCTCATCAAGAATACCATTCAAGAAGGCGCTCTTTACATCCATTTGAAATAGTTTGAACTTTAAAGCACAAGCAACGGCCATAAGAATTCTAATAGACTCGAGTCTGGCTACAGGAGAAAATGTTTCATCAAAATCAATGCCTTCTATTTGTGAATATCCCTGAGCCACTAACCGAGCCTTATTTCGTATTACATTCCCAGATTCATCGGATTTGTTTTTGAAAATCCATTTGGTTCCAATCACATTTTTCCTTTCCGGCCTGTCGACCAGATACCATACATCATTTCTAATGAATTGTAGAAGCTCTTCCTGCATTGCAAGAATCCAGAATTCATCATTTAGAGCTTCATCAGCATTTTTTGGTTCAATTTTAGATGTGAAACACAGGTGACTGTTGACTGCCTCCAATTGCCTCCTGGTTTTAACACCAATGCTAGGATCCCCAATGATTTGATTGAGGGGGTGATCCTTGACAATTTGTACATCACCAGGAGCAGTGGGGGCATTTGGAGATGAGGGTGGTTTATCAGATTTACCTATCTCGCATATGCCCTCATCTTCTTCTTCATCACCTGGAGACACAGGTTTATCCAAGCTATCGTCCACAGTCACATTGATTGACTCTTGGACAGATGAGGTTCGAAGGTTGTAAACACGAAAAGCTCTACTATTCAATGAGTATCCCAAGAAGATACCCTCATCACTTTTGGATTCAAATTTTCCCAAATTTTCTCGGTCTCTCAGAATATAGCATGTACTACCAAAGACCTTAAAGTATTTAACATTCGGTGTTTTTCCACACCACAGTTCATAAGCTGTTTTGTTTAAACCTGCCCTCAAATAAACTCGATTAACAATATAGCAGGCAGTGTTAACAGCTTCGGCCCACAGATTTTGAGCAAGTTTCTTATTATTAAGCATAGCTGTGGCCATATCCAACAACACTCTGTTTTTCCTTTCAGCAACCCCATTTTGTTGAGGTGTTTTGGGAGCTGAGAACTCATGACGAATGCCCAATTCATCGCATAATGCCTTGAAGCGATGATCTTCAAATTCACCGCCGTGATCACTCCTGATTCTTGCTACCATATATCCTTTCTCATTTTGAAGTCGCTTCACTAGTTTTTTGAATTCCTCAAAAGTGTCAGATTTTTCTCTTAGGAAGGCGACCCATGTGAATCTGGAGTAATCATCAACGATTACAAGTAAGTATCGTTTTCCACCTTGGCTAAGTACTCTGGTAGGACCGACTAGGTCCATGTGTAGCATTTCGAATGGTTTTGATGTTACCAGGATAGAGGTTCTCTTGTGTGCAACCTTGATTTGTTTACCTTTTTGGCATGCGGCGCACACAGTATTTGGTCTTCTACCCATCTTGGGTAGACCTCTCACCAAATTTTTCTTAGTTTGAATAGATTTCTATAATGTACATGACCGAGTCGATGGTGCCATAATTCCATTTCATCCTGAACGGCCATGTGACACATGGTGGAGGAGCTTGAATTGTTGTGATTTTCAATGACATAGCAATTGTCTCCTGTGCGTAGACCTTTCATGACTAATTTTCCTGTGGAGTTCATGATCTTGCACATATCTTTGGAGAAGCTTACTGAGTGCTCTTCATCACAAATCTGTGAGATACTCAGTAGGTTGTGTTTAAGGCCATCAACATACAATACATTTTCAATTTCAGGCAAACCTGGCCCTGTGATGGTTCCTTTACCAATGATCTTAGCTATGCTCCCATCACCAAATGTGACAGACCCACCATCAAATTCGTCATATGCACAAAATTGAGATCTATCACCTGTCATGTGTCTAGAACAACCACTATCCAAGTACCATCTAGGAGTATTCCCAGCTTTTAAGGCAGTATGAATGACTAAGCACTTGTTCTTAACAACCCATTTAGTTGTTGTCTTTTTATAAGGGGTGTTCTTATAATAAGATTCTCTAGTTTTCTTGGGAGAATCAGATTTTTCTTTTTCACGCAAAAGAAGAGCAGTTTTCAAATTCAGCATTTTAACTTGCTCCAATAGTTCATCCATCCTCTTGTCCGTCCTAGGAAAAGCAGGATAATTCTTTCGAATGTTTCCCCTCTTAGGTGAAGAATGCATGGAAGGATTCCAATTAGCTTGGACATTTTTCCCGGTCGGTACAAATTTACCTTTCAAGTTTCTGACCGGATTTTTGAATACCAAGCACTCAAATTTTAAGTGGCCAATGTCTCCACAAGCATGGCAGATAGGAGATGCTCTAGTTTTACTTCCGGATGCACCATGACCATTTTTTATAATTGGATGGACTGAGGTGGTTTTTGAAGTGTGACTATCATACACTACGCCAATATCGCAAAAAAACGACGAACCAAGTCCGTCGTTAATCGTCATTAACGACGGACTTCGTCCGTCGTTAATCGTCATTAACGACGGACTTCGTCCGTCGCATGGTCACACGTTCTTTTGCAAGTCGTTAATCATAAACGACGAACCAAATCCGTCGTTAAATTACGACGGATATAGTCCGTCGTTTATTTAACGACGGACTATATCCGTCGTAACCTCTAAAACCATCATCGTTCCAGCAATGGATTGTATTCGTTGTTGTAAAAATAACGACGGATCAAATACGTCGATAATACTAGGATCTGTCAGTTTTCTTGTAACATCATCGACGGATCTGGTCCGTCGTTAATTTTTAAAAAATAAAAAAAAAAATCAGCTTGCATTTGTTGCATTTTGAATTTCTTACACCTGATATCATTGAAGCAATACAAACCAATTCGATATATAAACTAAACTAACCATTTCTAATTCACACATCCATCATTTATTGCATATTGATTTTCTTACATCTTGCGAACTAGCTGCGAACATCTTAAATATCCAATTACATCAGCAAGAACTATATTAGTCTTTCAATCAACAATGCAGCAACAAAATCTTTTGAAACCCTCCAGTTAAGTTGTCTTTCTAAAACAGCAAGGCTTTTAGTGTGCATGGGAAAATTGTGGGACGAC